>JAQFYE010004419.1:0-13430 GCA_034694305.1 Protaphorura glebata
GAGCTCAATACACTTTTCTTGAGTGCATTTTTTGTTACCTAATCTTTTGCAAGTGGCCAACTTTATTATACTACAGTGCAGAGTCGTAATAAAAACTTGAAACGCAAGGCAGGTTTACTAAAAGGCTTATTGAGCACGAAAATGTCATGTCAGAGGATTTGGATAAAAAAAAAAGGTAGAACGAAAGTAGTGACCACTATTAAGAACTTTAATCGGGTTGTTATCCGATAGGATGGTGATTATAAGATTACTCGCGCCATCTTGGTTTCACAGAATTCCAGCCTTTCTACGTAAAGACCAAACCTGGACTAGGGGCTTGAAAACTATATTAGGTGAGAATTATTGTGTGTGTACTCATAACGCATATCCATGCAAAACATCTTTGATTTTATTTAAAGAAATATAATGTTAATTACCAGTAGAGTCAGCAAAACTTTTCGCACCATCAAATAAATGAAATTGTGCTATGTCCACTGTGCACTTATTTGTAAGTAGAAACTGTTGCAAGGCTTTCTGTGCCATTCTCCTTGTCTTACCAGCTACTGGGTCTGTCACATAATCAGAATAACTTTTCTTTTCCGTGGCTATACTTTCAGGTACTAAACCATTAGAATACATGTAATCCGACTTTTCCCTAGAACAAAACAAATCAAACCGATTGCTTGAATCTTCTTTGGAAGGCATGATCCTTACGTCTTTGAAACCCAATTCTTCTGCAATTAACGCCAGAACTTCAGGGTGGACTCCATCATTTTTTAATTTCTCAATGTGGGTTTTCAGTGACATTAGATAGGGTGTAACGTCCGATTGCGATGGTACATAATTCAGAGCATGTGAGTATTGATGGGTTCTAGCGTTTAGAATGTTTTTGGTTAGAACAGTTTCATGATCTTTTAAGATTTCTCGTAAGTCGTCGGCAGATTGCCCAAATTTCCATTCAATTAATTCGGGGATACACCCAGCACTTCTTCCTTTGACATATAATATTGCTTGATATCGAAAATCAAACATCTCATTGTGAAAAATACCGCGGTGGTAAAGAATGTCGAAACCGGAGATAGAATCTTGATGTTTTTCAGCAAAAAGTTCAAAAAACTTTGGATGAATATTTAACTCATTTTCAAAAAACAGCGCGTCCCTAACTGATGCTCCGAGATCTTCACGCGTAGAATTTTCTTTTGATTTGTACAGTTGAATTGCAGTTTGTAATTGTTCCAAATGCGCTAAACTTAGAAAATCACCAAGGAAAATTCTTCCTCCGGGTTTGCAAAGAGGGATGAGGCTTTCCAAGACTTCCACCAAGTATGAAGCGTTCTTAAAATATTGAAGTACAGAGTTACTGATTATTGTGTCGTAAGTAGCCGGGGTCGACAGTTCTTCAGCCAATGAGGTTGCTTCGCACTGTTTCACAATAACATGCTTGAACGCGGTTTGAGATTTAGCCAAACTCTGCTTCAACTTTTCAATGGATTTTGAGGAAATATCTGTGCCTACGTATGCGTTACATTTCGGATCTCGTGCTATAGGTAATAATAAGAGTCCTGAACCACAGCCGACCTGAAATGCAGGACAACCAATAAGTATACCAAAGTAAAGTATGAATGGATTTCAGAACAAGCAATAAAATAGAATAAAGAAATAAACAAACAAATAACTTGGGGATAGCACAAACAAACAAAACAAACCTCAAGCACGGAGGAAATATTGCAAGTCTCCAGTATAGCTCGTACAGTGTTGTTGTTCCACGCCTTCATCTCATTGATTGGAATTGGGCCGTCTGTAAATGAACTGGTCCACCCATAGTATGGGTTATCCTCATTTACTTTTGCGTACATGAAGTCGAAAGTGAATTGCCATTGTCGAGTGAAACTTTTGGCAACTGAATCAGCGGTTGCTAGTTCCAGCTCAACATTGACTTCGATCCTTCCGTCGTTGTTCAAGAATTTGACATTTTTAACCGGTTTATGATTGTGCAACAACGTTTCCAGCTTTTTCATTTGGAAGGAAATTGGACCTTTCACTTCGGACAATTTAACGCCCGGGTGTACGGTTATGGCTGTTATGAATTTATGTAGATCTTCAAGGAATATATTATCAAAATGCCCTGGCCGAGCAAAGCTTAATTTTCCGCCGTTCTTCGCGATACGAATTTCCTCTTTGTTTGGAAATTCAATTTTGTACATCCATTCGGTCTCGGTTGATATGTTGGTATCGTCTTTGTGTGCGTCACAAGTCGGAATGGAATGTTTCTCAAAGATGTCCCGACGATAAGTCAATTTCGACTTCTGGTTTTTAAACGATTCATAAGTTTCTTGAAGAATATTAGAACAATCTGCGTCGTCTCGAATCAGTGGGAAGTTATAGAATGTGGACGTGGACAAAGTATTTGCATCTGCACATCCGTCTTCCAATTTCTTATCAAATATTTTAAACCAGATGTCGCTGTCATCACTTGTCGTACCTCCTAATTTTGTCAAAAATATGATGGTTAGTGACAAGAGCAAATCAGCAGGATCCTCAATGTATGGAAATTGTAACTTGAGTTTTGACAAATCACTTTCACTCAATTCAACAGTAGCCGTGGCTCTGGTGTGGTCAGGTGGAATGACTTTCGTTGTGTGAAAATATTTGGTCGGGAAATGAAATCTTTTGACATTCCTCAATTTCTTTATCCAGTAGTCTTCGAATTCTAGTGCTTGTATCTCCATTGAGTCGTCGCCCATCATCAGACTTCACGCACTCCTGCTCAGGAAAAATTGATACAAATAGAAAGTTTACTAAAATATAATTTTCCACTTTTCTTTAAAGTTTAAGCGCAATACTTCGGTTTCTAATACCGGGTCTACTCTTTTAGAACAAATCCTAAATTCGAAAATGTACAAAGTTTCATGTCATCAGTGCAAAAATAACAGCAGACGAAAATGAAGGATAACTTGCGACTACTGAATATGCCACAAGCTGTTCACTTGTCTTCTTATTTGTCAATACTTATGCAATAATTTTTGTGATCATTGGCTATCTAGTGACGCCAGAATGAGGAACAATTAGCATTTTCATTCAAAATACGGAGATGCGGACCGAAAACAAAGGCAAATCGGCAAAGTCCCTCAATGATCGTCATATAATGTATGTTTAAACTATTAATAATCATACCTGCAATTTGTCAATTATCCAATTCACGACGGATGGACAGACCTCAGATTATCAATTACGGTCAGTTCTGCACTGAAATGAAACGCGTACATAACTGATTGTGCCATGAAAGAGACAGTATAAAATCTTCACCCGTTGTAAGCAACCGATATCGAAATGTATGTGACGGTCCATAACAATTGTTCATTCTACAACTCGAAGTTGAAGTTTCAGAATTTAGATATACAATTCATCATGATCATTAAATTTGATATTTTCGGAACCTTTAATTTTGCCAACACAATAGAGCGTGAGCGTGCACTTCAGAGAAAATGAATAATCGATCATGGGTCAATAGATCATTCTTATTTCTGCTAAGAGTTCCTGAGCTCGGCAACGAACGTCACATTTTATCTCCCATTAGCTTGTTGAACAATATGTTATTTTCAAAATGTTTATGTTGGATTTTGCTGGTAATCTCAATAATAGGGGAATGTTTATGGACCACCCTGTACACAAAAAGTGTCATAATTCAAGCCGAACCAGTGAAGGCGAAACTCGACTTATTTTGCTATACGCCAAATCATAAAAATGCTTGCTTCGTTCAATAGGCTTGCTAAGTAGGTTCAACTTTCTAAAGGCTGACCGAGATTCAACCAAACTTGTCCGAATAACCGGATATTCAAACCATACCCGCATGCAAAGAAAAAAATGAGTTCTTGCGCTCAATTGTGTTGAGATTGACCAACGCACTCGGCCGTATACAAACTTTTGGCATCATTAATTCAAATACAAGAATGATCTGTAAACCAGTAGTAGCGAAACACGCCGCTTTCTCATAACACATTCTGTATGACGTTTCAATTTTTTCAAATAGAAATTAAATTGAATAATATGAACCATGGTCTGCTCTTCGAGAAACGGCTGGAGGATAATAATTCTTCACATTTATCCATATTTTTATTACACATGATTCTGAAGATGCCTTTACGAAGTAGTGCTAGGTATTTGGAAAATTAATGAATCAGTAAATGATCTTATTGTGTTATTGTATGTGCCCATTTTTTAATTGCTGCATTAGTTGTAATTTGGATGTTACATAATTGGATGATAACATATATAATTATAATAAAATTCGGATAGTTTTTTCCCGAGATTACGTATTGCGAATAGATATTGACAAGTTCTGTTGACACTGACACTTTGACAGAACTAGAATTATGTTTACTCATTCCCAAGACACGCACGTGTCATATCAAGGTTTGATGGATGATCATGACAGGGTTCCTTGTGTATCTTGATGATTCTATGGACAAAGTTCAGAATTGCAATCAAGTGGCTTTCAAGACAATTTCAATTTTTGTTCAATTCACCATCGTTTTAGAGCTTAAAATATGGTCTGTGAGCAGTGTGTCTCATAGGGTATTAAATTGAGTGTCATTTATTAACTCTACTTAAAATAATATTGTGTGTAAATCCTTACTACGTAGGAGCCTGTAATGGGATGTTGTCACTGCATAAAATGAAAAAATACCTTTTGGATCTCAATGATTCGTTAATCATGTTTTGATGGCTCTTCTTCGTAGTCAAGTGTATGTATTTATTCTCTACTGCGCTGTGAGTCTAACGAGGCATCGCAATCCCCAGTCCAAATCCGTTTCGTTGACCCATAGACATTGAAAAGCAGATCTATTTTACATATAAATACAGCGCATACACGTTATGGAAAAATGTACGCCGTCGGAATTCGTTGGATTTTATATTTTATATATGTTATAGCCCTTGGCATCCTGAACAACTTTTGGAAAGGTCCTACCCCCAAAACTCTAACCGTTTGGCCGCTAGAAATACACAACTGGACTGTGCGATGACGAAGAGTGAAAGTCAAAGTGAAAGTCACTGTACGCCATCGCACATGGCCAACTGCGTAGTTCTAGCGGCCAAACTGTTAGACTTTTAGAGGTAGGACCTTCACAAAAGTTGTTCAGGATAAGGACTACAACACATAAAGAATCCAATATTCTATTCCAACGGCGTACATTTTCCCATAACGTGTATACGGCATCCTTTTAACCACACATACGGTTCCGTGCAACAGTTTCGGACGCGCGATGACTCACTTAGATCCCCTGCAAGATTCTGCAAACACCTACATGTAAAACCTTACTTGTTTAAACCACCCAGGGTTGGGCTATAGTGGGAGGGATTGATGAAAAGGAGTTAAAAAGTAAAACCAACCCTGTTTATAATCGAGTCTTTATTTTTGTTTTTCAATATATCGATTTTCGCTATTTTTTTCTGCAATGTTGGGCGTGTAGGTTATCAACATGTCAATTTAGGAGCTGATAATCGCTTTTTGACTTTCAACTTGTAGAGTGCAGCAAACAAGTTGAGAATAGATACAAAAAACTCCACGTGGCACTTTAAGAAGTGCTCATCGGTCTTTTACCCTTGAATCGTGACTGATACAACAGCTACAAAAATATTGTAATGTGTTATTTAAGACTACAAATAGATTAGATAATTAAAAAGAACACGAGAAATAACAAAACAGGTCTGAATTTCCTGTATTAATTAACCATTTTAAACTAAGGTAAAATTATACATATGGCAAAGTAGGCTAATTAGTCCCATTCTCCCTTTGTTTGAGTGACTTGACGGCCACATGCTTACGTACATGTACTTTAAGAGAGTTGGGCAAAGAGCGCCTTTTTATCCTACCCTCTCGGAGAGAAACACGTATCCAGAGATAAGGTGAAATTACCACTTTGTGACAATTTTTCCTTCTCGGACACGTGCCATTATTTGCCCCATTCGCCCTGTGGGCAAAGTGCGGCAAATTAGCCCAATTCACCCCGTTAGATCTAACATTTTCGAAAAAATTCCAAACGAGTCAATAATTCACATAATGAACCTGTAATCTTGGGATGCTGTCCTTGAACTTGAACACGCGAAGAAATTATAATTGTGCACACGTGTAGCATAAATTATAATATCAGCTGTCAGACGAGGAAAATAAATAGAATGCAGTGATATCACGATACTGAATTAAAAAGTATGGGCGTGCCAAGATTCACATTCGCAAACAATCCGAAATTAAATATTATGTGATCACAAAGTCACACGAAAGGATAAAACCTTGACGGAACAAAATATAAATACTGTCAGAAGTCACTTAAAAGATCATTAGTCGTTCCGCTTCAGTGGAATACCGAAAACGAGACTTCTGAGGGAATTACATAAAACTGTGAAACAATGAAGCTGAATGAAATCCCGATTTTGGATTGTTCAGATATCTCTGGACCCTTGGAAGAAGTTCAGGACACGCCAGTTTTCGAAAGGTTCGCCGAGAAACTCGGTGAGGCTATGAGTGGTATTGGATTTGTGTATCTTGTAAATCACGGACTCGACTGTGATTTGGTTAGTCATTTCAGTGCTGCGTTTTAACAAAATTTTGACTTTCTCAAATAGTAAAATATAATTAAACGACATTTGTATCATAGGTTGAGGACATATATGCCAAATCCAGAACGTTTTTCCAATTGCCTACGGACGTGAAGGCAAAGTATCGAAAGGCAAATGCGGTTGAAGTATTTCATGGGTTCACACCATCAGGAGATGAAATGTATGTCATATACAGACAGGGTAGTTCATAACCATTATTACCTTCCTAAACCAAACACAGTCTACGATAAATTCTCTCCCAATATATTCTGAGTTCATCGGTGGTGGCAAGGGGTTATGGATCACCCAATACATGATATATAATAAATTGAGTATGCTTAATTTAATTTTGAATTTATAAATCCAGCGTAAAGGAGACCGGGAATCGTGGCGCTGATCGGAAAGAATGTTGGGATACATGGGGTTTGGAAGCAATGGATGAAGCTAACTTCCCATCAGAAGTTCCAGGTTTTAAAGGTGCATTTGACGCAATGCGAGAGTCCTTGGGTGAATTGTCTAAAAAATTACTCAGAGCTTTTGCTGTTTACTTGAAGTTGGACGACCCCGACTTTTTCGTTAAGAGACATCGTGCGATAGATGACCAGATGATTAGGTCTCATAACGATATGAGGTCAAATTATTACATGCCTATGGAGTCCGGTGAAATAATTCCAAAGGATGCGATGAGGTTGACAGAACATATGGACTGGGGGACATTCACATGTTTATTTCAGGATTCAACTGGAGGATTGGACGCCAAAAAATCGAACGGAGACTGGGTTCCAGTTCCTCCAATCAAAGACTCGATTATTCTAAACGCAGGACTTATGTTAGAAATGTGGTCTGGAGGTCATTTCCCCGCTACGGTAAAATCTTAGTCATTATCTCCTTGCAAACTGAGTTGATCTTTGAAATAACTTCATTGTCGTTACTAAAATACAGCCACATCGAGTTCGTTTAATTCCAGCACTTGCGAATGAATTGAGACAGAGTTTTGGATACTTTGTGCAACCCGACGGAGACTCAAATTGTGTCCCAGTTGTGCCGGAAAAACCAACATGGAATCCAACGTATCCAAAAGTAGACAAAAAAACACACTATGAGTACTTTCAGGATCGCGTTCGAGGAACAAGAGCTTATTAATTAATTTCAAATTAATTTTACCTAAAATATTGCTACGTTTGATTTTTTCATTTTTGCTAGGAAATTAAGAGACTGATTTTTGTACACATGATTTATGATAATTACTATTTGTAATATCTAGCTACAACTCTAAATAAAATAGTAAACTAAAAAGAAGTCGTACTCATTCCTTTCTCTTCATTACGATAATTATATTTTGTATTATTGTTTCCCCAAATTCCATTTACTCAATCTAATAAAATAGTTGAAAACTAAAGGAAAGTCGCGCAGTTTTGGTTGCTTCCTTCCCGATTGGTTTACATTAATCTTTTATTCAGACTTACAAGCATGTCATTCATTTCTCTACTTTACGAAAATTATTTGGTATTATTGCTTCCGTAAATCTCTTTTAGTCAATATAATGAGGTGCTGACCAATTGGTCTTAGAGGTATTGCTTATATTTACACTTACAAGCATATCATTCATTTCTCTTCATTCCGAACATTATTTTGTATTATTACTTCCACAAATTTCGTTTACTCCATCTACTAAGGTATTGCGCTTCCTGACCATTTGGTTTAGGAGGTTATCGCAAGTGAGTATAACAATATCAACCTACATATTTTTATGACATGTACCGTTTTCAACGGATAACGAAAACCAAGGAGTAGGGAAGAGTAGGATTGCATGGATATTAATTTGTCTTCTCTAAATTTGCTGGCCCGACCGATGTTTGTAAAGCCGAACCAACGGGGGCACGTAACCTTCGGCACCGTAACCCCCTTCACCCAGGCAGCCCAATCCGGTGGAGTTGGACGAAAAGTGAGACACCCATTTCGTAGAAAATCTTATTGCGGATCTAGGTAGCTATTCCGTTTGAATATCTGACGTGCGTAGCAAAATGGGCATGAGAAAACGGATCCCAAATTTTTTTTTTCGAAAAATCTGCCGATGCTAACCTTTCGCAATATTTTATGAATTTTTTAATTTTGTCGGGCCGGTTTGGACGAAGTCGATTTTTCACTGCCATGGCATTTGGAGAGAAAAGTCTAATCTTTTTCTTTAAAATGCCTTGCCAAGACCTTGCCAGCGAGAAATCAACTTTCTCCAAACCGGCCCAACGGGTCCAAACATTTTAGAAATTGCATAAAAATATTGGAAAAGAGATAGCACGGCCAGATTTTTAAAAAAAAAAAATTGGCGCGTTTTTGTCAAAATAAATTTGAGAAATCAGTTTTTCCCTGCCAATTTTTACGTAAGCGCTCGTATGCACCGCTACGCGCAACGGATTTTCAAGCGGAATATCATCATAGATTCATAAGTTTCTCTACATAATGCATATCTCACATTTTAATTCATATTATTTTTTATTCAGATTTCACTGTACATGCTCGATTTATGATATGAAGAATTCGGTGATTAAAACCATTTCATGATATGTTGCAGAGTTACTTCGGCGTTAAACGTTTAAAGTTTAGAAAACTACAACGTGAGATGGTTTAGTTGCTTTAACTTTCAAAGATTATTTACGAGGGCTGTTTTATAAATAAGTTTTGCATTAGCGTAATTAGCAAACTAAAAACAATTGCCTCAAACTGCATTTGTTGTTTTTTGATGTAGCTTACGTCGGATGTGAAAAAGTATTTACATTACCAATTTAAGTCGTCTGTTGGCATTTTTAAAATTAATATCAATTGCCTTTTAAGTCAAGACTACACGTCAGCTTTCACTTCTTCATAATCTGAATGCTGCTTTCCCCTTAAACCTTCTGAATGTCAAAATTAGTAAAAAATCAAGCATGGTTTTGACTATATAAGGACCTGTGGGTCGGATAATTTTATTTTCTCCAGTGCAAATCTTACAACTTTGGTTTTATGAGCCGGAATGTTTAATTTTGAGGAGAAGGAGAAAGTCCGCAAATCAGCTTCTGTATTTGTTTATTTCGGAATACGTAGATGACATTGACCAGAATGTGAAATGAGGAGGGCGTCATGGACAGAAGGACGAGGAAAATTTTACAAGCCTTTCACAAGGCTTCGCCCAAAGGCTAATAAACGACGGGGAAAGTCGAGCCGAAGACTTAATCTTTTACACGACAACGCTCCGGCTCATAGTGCATCAAAAGTTGAACATTACTGCCATAACGAGGTCAAATGCTGTGGAACTTCCGCATCGAGCCTACGGTCCAGACCTGGCATCCAGTGAGTCTTAACTGTTTCGACTTTTGGAAAAAAGCACTTCAGTGCAAGTCTTTATTTCAGCGATGAGAAGGAGAACAAATTTTCAACACCTGTGCGAAATCTTTTCAAATGGGCTGAAATTAAAGCGGGAAAAACGTATTAAACTCGGACTGAATTATATTGAAACATAGTAAAATGCAGTTTGGGGTAATTAAATCTCTTTCACTATAATTACGCTAGGGCGTAAAGAAACTTATTTATTGTTCAGCCCTCTAACTAGCCAGCATATTTTTCTCAAACTATTTGAGTAAGCTAAAATAACATGATTCAAGTCGAGCTATTTATCTAACCTTGTAAATATTTTTAAATGACATTGCCCATGAGCCAAATAATTACATTACATTGACTGCATTACGTACACACGCGACCTAACAATTTCGATTTCATCTAGTCAAGAAGCTAATCATGTCGCTTGGCTGCTGAGAGGCATATATAGATGCCGTTCTCGAATTGCACACATCGTGTATCGAATATAATGCAATGATTAATTGAATTATATGAGTGTCAAGAGATCCACGTTATCGGAGAATACATACAAACGGATATCGACGCGCGTACTTTGTGGAATCCCCCCACCGGTGCGTTTGACCCCAAATTTTGCACACCAGTAATCTTTTACCTCCTGAGAAATGTCATAGATGAACGGCAAGTGGGTAAAAATCCCAGGGTAACCAGAGGTCAATATGGTCAGGATTTCTGATTGACCTCCATTTGGCCCAGATCTCCTTGACATCCTGAACAATTTTAAATCGACATAGAGCATCAAAAATCTCCTGGCTTGGTGTTAAATGTCATAATGCGTCTTGCGGTGAAACTTGCGCCAATCATCGCCATCATTGAGTGTCGAGGTCTGTTTTAAAATAATTCAGGAGGTCATAGAGAAAAGTGCAAAGTTTGAGGTCAATCGGATGGACTACGCATATTGACCTTCGGTGGCCCTGGAATTTTTATTGTTGTCGGCGATATACGCATTGCTCACGAGATGAAGGATTACATGTGTGCAAAATTTGGGGTCAGTGCATTGGAAAAAGGGGGATTATACATATGTATTCGCTCCGGTGCGCGGTGTCCTTTACCAAGTCGCAACCCGTAATGTAAGGACAAGACCTTCACAGAGTCCAAGCATAAATACTGTCACATGTTATTTGAAAGATTATTACTAGCTCAGCTGACGTAACGACTTCTGAAATGAATGAGCGTCCAGAGATTCACATTCTCAAAGAATACATAAATAAATATTGTGTAATCACAAAACCACTGGGACAAAACCTTGACGGAGTCCAAATATAAATCCCCTCAGAAGTGAATTAAAAGATTAAATGTCGTTCCGCTTCAGATGAGTATGAAAGACAACTTGTGAGTGAATTACATAAAACTGTGAAACAAAATGGAACCGAACGAAATCCCGATTTTGGATTGTTCGAAAATCTGTGGATCCTTGGAAGAAGTTCAGGACACGCTCGCTTTCGAACGGTTCACCGAGAAACTCGGCGAGGTTATGAGCGGTATTGGATTTGTGTATCTTGTAAATCACGGAGTCGGCTCTGAATTGGTTAGTCATTCTAATGTTAAGTTTCCGCATAACATGGACGTTTTAAAATAATATACTAAATGTGTACGACACAGATGGAAGATATGTATTCCAAATCTCGCACGTTTTTTAAGTTGCCTAAAGATGTGAAGATGAAGTACCGGAAGAAGAATGCGGTCGAAGTATTTCAAGGGTTCACTGCAGCAGAAGATGAAACGTATGTTATACAAACAGGGCGGTTCATAACCGTTTCTCGTTTTTATGCCAAGCAGAGTAAGACGACAATTTTGGGTATGCATTTGAAATAGATATGCGGTCCTTGATGCCTTCATTAAATTCTCTGCAGAATTCTAACTCATTTTTCTTTCTGCCAGTAAATTCAGCCCGAGTGGCAAGTAAGGTAATAAGTAGAGTAATGAACCAGCCTCCGCGCACAATAATCACGAGAAAATAATTGTTTTTATAGAATATGTTTTGATATAGTTCCGCTCAACTCTAATTTCTTATTTTGGTCTTAAAAAATCACAAAAAAAAATCTAATTCTGAGTGACGGTTAGAAATTTTCAAAAAAAATTTGCTTCATTTCGAAATTTCGAAAAAACTGATTTCGCCCGTGCCCTCTTGGTTGGAGCATTTTGACGCGCGGATGAAAAAGTTTTCAATTGTTTACGCATGAGTTGATAAACAGTCATCACCAATCACAACCAAATGATAGGGTTGGCGCAAAATTATGAAAATTCATAAACTTAAATGAGAATTCACACATACGGGACAGGACTCCAATAAAGGGTTGATCATCACAAACTCGATCATACAGGGTGGTTCGAATGAAGTTTTAAAAAAAAACTGAAATTTGACCTGCAAATTCACTAATACGCTACAGGAGGTTAGGAAATGCACTTTACAACAGGGTTGTTCATAAATTCTTCCGTACAAGGTGATTCAAAAGAAGTCTTTAAAAAACCGAGATTTGACATGGAAATTCACTAATACGCTGTAGGTTAGGAAATGCACTTTACAACAGGGTGGTTCATAAATTATACCCTACAGCTTGGTTCAAAAAAAGTTTTAAAAAAAAAACGATATTTGACGTGGGAACTCAGTACTGGGTGGTGTACTGTTGATGTGGTTGTATTTTGGAGTTACTTAGCAACAGAGTGTAATAAAAATGTTTTAATATCGATTTTTTAAAGAAATGTGACGAAAAAGTCAGGGGAAGGACTGTGAGGGTATGGATGTTTTTATTAAGAGGTTGCTTAGCAACAGGGTGTGCGGTGATAATGGTGAAAGTGAAGTTGGCGAATTCGATATTTCCGGCACAGTGAAGTTGGCGAATTTGCATTTGTTCGTTTTCTGTTTTTCCATTCATTTTTTTCACAAATTTGAATAGTCAGTGAATAGTTAACCATCAATCTATACATCCGTTCTCATTTCATGGTCAGTCTCGGTCTGCTCTTCTTTAACAAGTCATGTCTGACTTATTATTTTGAGTTAGTTTGTTAATTTCTTTTATTACGGTCAAGAATTTCAGTTCGCACTGTTGTCAACATTCGGCCCCGGCTTTGTCTACTTACGTGGGGACGGCCTGTCGTGATCCATTGTTTCCCCTACATTTCTGGTGAATGTTTATGAACGAGTGAAGACAGGGATCCCCAGAACGTCTAATCTGATTGAAGGTTGGCATGCTCGGTTTGTTGTGTATTTCCTACGATTATATTGTGTGAGCTATGGAGTTGATGACTTAAATAAACACGTATCAATCAATTGGACGAGTTTTAGGACTACGACGACCACCATTATGGAGATTTCTCATTTATGCTATACGATCAATTAGGTTGTCATTTAAACCAGCCGCATAATAAATAGAAACAGCCGCTAGATACATATATTTATTCGTTATAAATATAAACTCAGCCGCTAAATAAACAATACTCTCCGCTAAGAAATATATCCGCCGCTA
>JAQFYE010004420.1:0-13428 GCA_034694305.1 Protaphorura glebata
CACACCCGTTTGGAAAAGTCTAGATAGAGAGACCCGTCTCATGAAGATTTCGTTTTGAAATAAAACTATTTCGTAGTAATATATGGTTATTCTTCTTTACAAATCGGTAATATTTCTGTTCAGAACTAGAACCAGTCGTTGAGTGTTGAGTGTTTATCTGGTACTTGGTTTCTTTATTAGACGCTAATTGCCAGATTCGAGTGAAGAAGTATTCTGTAATAATTCATAATTTAGATTTCAAGTCGTTTTCATATAATATGATCAACAAATTACCTTATCTTCTTAACTCAATTTCTATTGCAAACTGGAACATTTTACATAGAGCATATTTCGTCTGATTAGTTTTCTGTCAAATCTCCTCCACCTGGACTCTTGCAATACAATACATATTCATTTTAAAGTTGCAAGTGACTGCACGAGGTGATTTTACAAAGTATTATTTTTGTCTAGCGATGAACTGTAGTAGATTTCCATTGTGAATAATTAATGTGAAAGTATAATACCACGCAGAAAAGAACGAGCTTATTTGAAATGGACAAGCACCGAAATATTCAATAAAGCACTTTTTTGTCCAGAATGTGGATAAATAGCCTCCTGAGTAAAGTTTTACACATTTGTTGAAGCCATCAGTAATTAGCATATACCTAGAATTAATAAAACTTTGTGATTAGTTGGACAACAAATTGGAGTTTGGGATGGAGTTTAGACACGAAAGTGTGTCAAACGTAAACGTTTAGTTAACGAAGCATTGCAAAAAACGTAACAGAAGACTGTCCGATATAAAAACTAGCATAATTAACGAAACTACATATTTTGCTTAAAAAATCATCCAAGTAACGCGCTAGGCAACCGAAATTCAGATGTGTGCGGAAATGTGGAAAATGTCGCAACGACAATCCACAGCAACTAAACTTTCTGGTGCGAAAATTGTCTACTATTATTTGTTCATGAAGCCGAACTCTGATTGGTTCATAATTTGGTTTTAGGCCTAGAGATATTCTTGGTTCTCGTAAAATATCCTTTAATTCCTGTAACTGAATAATAATTATAATTATACTAATTGATCAATAGTTCATTCCAAACATTATTGTTAGATGAGCTGTCTGGTCGTTCAGCAAATTCGTACATCGAATGCCCAGGTCCATGCATAGAAGCTTTCTACCTCCTAATAAACTAATTTTCTGATTCTCGAGTGACAATCAACACAAGTTAGTACTTCGTTTAGGTGGTTACCTTGTGCCCTATATTTTCAACCTCTTATTTCCGTTAAGGTTATAATTATAATTAAGCAGGTGTGCGTAGTTTCATCATCACTAAGATGGAGGCCACAGTCCACATTGACGACCTATTCATTAATTCCTCCGACTTCCCCAATAATATACGAGAATTATGTGCGAGAATCCATCGTTTTCCGAAATTTCATATTATTATGCAGTATTTATTCTCGTACTCTTTGTGAGTTGATGAATTATTTTCGTCTTTTAATTGTTAATTGCACATGTTTAGTTTTGTGATTCCAAAGAAGGAAATAATTACGATTACTTTTCTCCGAAACTCACGCAATGAAATTGAATGAATGCCCTTGGAACAAGTGAAATACGACAATTTGAATACATTTCGTGACTAAGGGAGTTAGCCGAATTTGGTCGTGTTGCCCAAGAAAGCACATGCATATTGTAGAGACGTCACGTAACCTGCGGTTTTCAGTAGTCATGAACTTGGCAGGCTGATACTAAGTTATTAGTTGCTTACCGTTGAACCGGAAATGAGTGTTTACATATAATACTAACTATGGTTGAGCTAAGGCAGGAAATTATGTTTCCCAAGCTTGTAATCAACTCTTTGCAAATGTGCTGATGCCATATGCGTGTCCTGTGTAGCTTTTCATTAATGGATGAGTGAAAATTTACTAAACATAATCAAACGAATGAAACTTCCTGTTGATCAATCTTCTTACTTTCACAACAAGGTTCATGCGAAAAGAGAAATTTAATTAAGTTGCCTCCTTACCTTCTAGGTGTTAATTCATTTCTCGCAGTAAGATTTAAGGCTATTCATTCATTGTCGGCAGAATTATTTCAAAATTTTGGAATTCATTTTTCTACTACACGATAGCCTAGCATTCGGCGTTCTATTCTCTCGTACTCATTATTGGCTGAAAATTGTTCATTAAAATTAGATTCGCGATTATTAATAAAAATTCTAAAGTATTTTAGACGTATGCACATACTCAAAATGATACTTTTTATACAATATCTTTGTTCTCTATTACTCATTGTTTGGCTGAAAAGTGCGATACGCCGGGTAATCTAATCAAAATTTTGCTTGTACAAGATATCGACCTCAGCAAAAAGGTTCTGGTAGGTAATGCCAGTGCCCTTATGTAACCAGAAAAGAATTGCAAATCGCTATTTCCAAACCGGCTTTGGCATAAAATGGCAATGCTCGTGTCCCAGATAATAACTCGACGCTGAGTATTACAGTGACTGGTGAATAATTGACAATCACATTTCATTATTCAAGCTGTTTTACGTCATACTGTGATTGTGTCTTATGAGTAAACCAAAAAGTTTTGGCTTTTTATGCTACAATATTTTCCCTTCAGTGCCGTGTTGAGTGTTCCCAATTTCTGGAGGTCAGAAATTTGAAGCCGAATCCCAGTTTTGTTACCCCTATCCTATTTCATTATTAGTCTCGTAACGGGAATTTCCACATTTTTGGGTTTCCAATATTGTGGTTTTAACTGCATCATTGCCACCGGTCCCGTACAGTATCTGTATTTCTAGAAATCAGTAAGTCCTTGTACCCGTGTACGCCATGAATTTCTAACTCATTGCTTGAATTTTTAATTTTGAGTGTTCTAGGAACACATTGGTAACAATTTGCTCTTTGTTTTTGTGATAGTGACGTCCGGACTTTGATGTCAATAATTGATTCTATGTCCATTATTTTCTGTCCTAAAGAATCGGTCATGTACGCAGCACCTTACACTGGTGCTATTTGCTCAAATTATAGAAAATCGTTCCAAACAACATTATGTAGGACAAGGGAACGGGAAAATCTAAATGTCGAGTTGTGTTAGCGTGATTGATAAGAATCAGAAACGACGACGACGACTCTATCCTTGCAAAAATGTGTATCCTTCTTCTTCGTGAAACTCTGAAATAATCTTGTTTTGCGTTGTATTGTTGCGCCATGGCACGGCACAGTTAAAATTACTGTTACGATTTTTCAAATGTCTCAATTTATTTTTTCACTTCTCTGTACCAGTTGTGATCAAACCCAGCTAAGATATCAGTGGTGTAGACATTGACATTTATTACACTGTACAAGACCAACACTAACATTACTAAGCCTTAATATTTGTCGAGCGTTGAGGTGGTCAGAAATTGAGTAAGATAACAAAAATACTAAGAAAACCGTATTTATTTCACATGCTGTGTGGTAGAGTAGAGCATATTCACTGAGCGTAAAAACAACTCAAGCGGAAATGAATTCCGTTAGTCCGTTAAGAAAACAATTAGGAAAGACTGGATGTAATAATCCACACCGTCGTTTATTACAAGAAGGAAGATTCGGGTGACTTTTCGGTGGTATGCATTTCCTCAATGTATGAACCTTAATGGTAAAGTCTAATGGTAGTACAGAAACGAACTTTGATAGTAAGACTTGAAGTCATCGACGTCTTATTTTGTGTAACAACTTCATTTTGTTAGACTAATTGTCCACTCGCACAAAATGATTTGTCATAAACGCACTTGTACCAACGGATGAGACGTTATTTGTGTGTAATCTGAAAGTTTCGAATTTCAATGTGTTCACAAGTTCCAGAAAAATAGTTTCTTGACACTTCCTGAAGTTTCGATGCGACTTATGTTTGTAGACGGAATCCAATGTCATTAAATGTCGTAATCAATGCTTTCAACCCAACAAAAATTGGCGTCAGGTTTTGGGTATTGGGCATGAGTAATATCTTACCAGTTAGACTGACAGCGACGATATCTTGGGTTCTTTCTGGAACCTCTAAACATTTTCAGAACACGCCGTACCCGGTTATCACAATATGAAATTCCTAAATATCTAACTAATTATATGCAGTTTTGTTTCAGTGATGGCAGTCATTGACCCCTTGTGACTCCGTAAGCACCGGACGGACAAATTTAATAGTGCCTTTCATGATGGGAAAACATGACCCGATTCTTCGGGACACATTTGCAATTCAAGACGCCCCGTTCTCTGTCCTCCTCTTTCATCACCAAATAACATGGTGTCCGCAAAACAAATCTGGTAAGTCATTCCCCATCTCATTAACTTTAAAATGAAAAATCTGACGTTGTCAGGAGGGAAGTCCTGTGTTGTGGTCTATACCGGGTAGAACTAGAAAAAAGTTATTGCACTGCATAAGATTCACATAAGTTATAAGTCTCTTCCATAAAATCAAGATGGGAAAGTTAAAAGTCGTCTGTCATAACCTATAGGTACTCTTGCAAAGCAAGGTTTCATTTTTAGGGATACGATAACATTTCGTCAGGGTGCCAAGATATTTCTGTTAAGGCTTAAGGTATCACAGTGATTTGCTCTGCAAGGTCCCCTTGGGAAAAAAATGATCACCGTTGACCATTTGCCCAAGTACTACTGTCCGGCTGAGACTAACCTTTCTATTATTGCCCAGGTGGTGAAGATATGTCAGAATGGATAAGTGTCAAGTTGCGAGACATCTTTTCAGTTGAGCTAAGCTACGGTGAAGCTCATGGAAGCTCAGTCACGTGTTGCCTGCCATCGCAAGTTTCATCCAGCAGTCCATCTCAGAAGCTGATAGTTCACTACGCTCAGAAGACAACGTGTAGTGAGAACTGGAAAAGGTTCCAGGTTTCCTTGAACCATCCAAATGAATCTGTGCTCAATCTTTGGGTCTCAACAATTCAGTCCGCACTGAACGGTATTCAACATTAATTTTTCTTATAATAAGCTAATCTACAAAATGTGACATAACCGGGTTGGCTATATTTACAAATATTTCCTTCCACGTTACATTCAAATCTAACCTAAATTGATCAAAACGTGGTTTCACTCGACACTTCTATTGTACTGTAGAATTAAAACTACGCCCCAAGAAAGTCCTGGTATTCGTGAATCCGTACGGCGGAAAACGGAAGGCAATAAACATATTTGAGAAAACACTAAAACCTGTTCTGGAGGTCAGTAATGTGCAGTGGACTCTGGTCACAACCCAACGTCGAAACCATGTCACAGAGTACTTAACATCACTAAGTCAAGAAAAACTTCTGGAATACGATGTTGTTGTAGCTGTGGGTACGTTAATTTCATATGTGATGTTCTAAAAAAACGAAGAATTCTGATTTAAACGAACATGTTTTTATTTTAATTCCAGGTGGAGATGGAACCATTTGTGAAACGGTGAGTGGAATTAAATTAGTATTCCATATCCACGAGCACATTCCTCGGAGTCTAATTCTTCTTGATTTTCCCGAGCAGATAACCGGCCTATTGGTTCGCAATATGGATACTAATTCAAATAAGGAGGTTAATCTGAAACCCGCAGACCTGTTTGTGGCGGTCATACCTGCTGGCTCAAGTAACGCACTAGCAATTTCCCTAAATGGGACAGGTGATACAGAAACGGCGGCCATTCATTTGGTACTAGGCGGCTCTGTACCTCTCGACGTTGGTGCTGTTCACAACCACACAGGAGTTGTCCGATTCATCGTCACTCAAATGTCTTACGGACATCTTGCCGATACTTTGCAAGAGTCCGAGAAACTAAGATGGATGGGACCCAAGCGATACGACTACGCTGGTACTAATTTCTACCTTTGCTCGCGTTATCGCCTAAGGTACTAAAGGATTTCTGTTAATTTTCTGATTATTCCGCCAGGGCTTCGGAAATTTCTTAGTCATGCTGCTTATGAAGGGAGTGTGGACATGAAACTTGTGCTAGACGAAAGTCGGAAAACTCCAACAGAATGCTCTGGAGGAAATGGTTGCGAAGACTGTCATTCAGATGTCAAATCCATGAATACCAATGTTGAAAGAGTTGAACAATGGAAACGAGTAGAAGGGACTTTTCTAGGGATCTCCGGAGCCAATGTCAGTTGTCGCTGTGTACTTTCACCCAGAGGGATAGCCCCTTTTGCTCACGTTTCTGATGGTTGTCTAGACGTTATTCTGATCCGAAAGGCCTCAAGATTGAACTATCTACGTTATTTACTCCGGATCGGTGGTGATAGTCGAAGTTCGGTAAGGTGCTACCTGATTAATTCAACTGCGTACCATTCGAATTGGATGAATCTCATTAAAACTTTTCGTGTGATTTTAGTTCGCCTTGCCTTTTGTGGAACGATACCGTGTGACTGAATTTGCTTTCACCCCAATGCAATGTTGTGGTTCACCGACGTCAGGGGCGAACCCATCAAATGGATTTTCACAGGCAGACCAAGGCAGTTCGATGTCACTTTGTGCTTGTAGTTGTGACACAAGGCAGCAAAAGAAAAATCACAGCACTTGGAACTGTGATGGAGAACTTTTACACCAACCGTCAGTTCGTGTAACCGTTCATCAAAATTTGGTTAGAATCATGTCCAGGAAAATGTCAGATGTCCAAGTCACATTTCACTCGCCTACACTGGACTAGACATTATTCCGTAAACTCATCTCATTGGAGTTTAACTTAATTAGTGGCAAGAACAAGCCATCGCACCCCCACCCTCGCCCCTCACCCAAACCGTTAAACGCTCAAGATAAAAACAAGACATCTACTAATAGCATGTCTCAAAACTGTGACTAGAAATTCCAATTCTTGGCACAGTCAGTTCTTACGTACGAAGGCTGATTTTAGTGGGCAAAACATAAGATTTAGGACGAAGATAAAAGTGCATCTCTTTAGACTTTAGGTCGTGAAGTCATTTACAATTTTTTAATTCATTTTTTCAATATTACGGAGTATTTGTTACATCTTACATACGACCTACTTAATCATACCGCGGGGATCCAATTTTTTATATAAGAAGTTACGACGGCCCGAGAGAGCCGAATGAGTAATAAGAAACGGACTTTAATTAAGCACCACAGTAATTGGACAAACGAACAATCATGAAACGTTTCACCATAATACTATGAACGGATTATAATTTAAAAATATTTGTTGATGTATTTCTAGCTAAAGAGAAACAAACAATGACAATGAGTCCGTACTTTAGCTATAATTATGACCGGAATGTTTGACAGTACTTAATCGAATTAAATGCTAATAGGGAGTAACTGAACCTTACGTCGAGGTTAGTTTCCTGCGTATTACCTTATTTTTAAATAATCGTAACCCTTGCGTCCAGCAACGGTGCTTTTTTGGCCATTGAAATGAATTATAGCAGTACGTACCTGTTTTTAGACTTTTACCTATAGTATTCTGAGTTTCGTCAGCCGAGAACGTAACATTCCTTAATTGTCTTTCCTTAAGGCAAAGTCAACTACTTAGTCATTTCTTTTTAATTATTTGACCCACAATCACTGCTTTTTTTTGTTAGCGTTTATTTCTTTATACACAAATATACTAACTACTAATCTCAACGGATAACCAGAAGCTTTTATTTCCTCGACAAAGGTTCTGAATAGTTTAATTTTTTAATTTTAGTCATTTTGAGCAAGAAACCGTTTAATATCACTACTTTAATCTGTAGACTGTTTACCACTATTTGAATAGGAACTCTGCATTTGCCCCTCTCTGGTAAAGAATCAGCTATGATTGATTTCGCACTCTGTACTGGAAGTAGATACCATTAAAAACAATCTATTGTATTTTTTCTGTGAAAAAGAACTGCATAACAGGTTAGTTTAGGCAATTGGATTTTAAGTTGAAATAAATGTTACTTTAAAAGTCACATGATAAAATAGTGATAACGTCACCCCCTGTAGCTTGAGTTTTCTCAAGCTTCACCAGTGTAGCTTGAGTTAAGGTATATTCGACGTTTTAGGAACGAGTTTAAAATGTAATTAGATCTATTGCAATTTATTTAGAAACAACTACAATAATTCTACGTCAATTGTTTATGCATGTGCTAGAAATGTATTAAAAGGAAGTAAATTTATTTTTGGCTAACTAGAGTAGTATGGAGAGAAGAGAGTATTTAATATTCTAATGTCCAAAGTTGTCAAACTGGTACTATTACTGGATGGGATGGAAAAAAAAGAGAATAAGAATGGAAAGACAGGCACTTTCAATTCCTTGTTACGCAATTGTTTTGCAGCCAAATACACGTTCATTGGTGAATAAAAGTTACCCACATTATTGAACATATGCACCACTAAATCTCGGTGTTATTAACCTAGTGGTTAAATTATTAAGTTAATCTCCGGTTATGACGACATTGACAAAATTATTTTTATTTCCGACACTTACGATTAGTTACCTAATAGTTAACAATTCTGCTCATGACAAAGTCTGCATTCGGCATGATTAGCTTTTTTCAAAAATTAACATTCAGTGTACATCGAAGTATAAACTCGAAAAAAAAAGTTAGGTTCGAAAACTGTTTTATACTGAGGACCTGTTCAAATCAATGAAGATCTGCACGTTGATAGACACGTTGATAGACATAGCTTTATTTCCAAATGGAAGTTAAGTTTATTTCGAAGTTGAAATCTTCGGTTCATTTTAGTCAATTAACAGTTCTATGTAGTGACATACTTCGCTATATTTCCAACCAGAAGTTAAGTCTACACTACGAAGTTGATAACTTGTTTGATTTATTTTGGCCACACTAACAGTTCCACGAAGTGGCAGACTATTTCCAACCACTAACAATACATCCACGTCTAGGAAGTTCCACACTCCACTGATAAATATCACGTAACATATTATATTATCAGTATGTGATATAAGACGCTCTGGTACTCACCAGTAGATTCCAGACTCTACTGGGAACCAATTGCTGCAACTATACATTCAACAGCCTCAGCAAAATTTTCAGCCACCATCGATGGAAACAATGGACTAATTCTTAGTTCATCCGAGTCTCTGTACTTTCCAGTTTTCACAAGAATTCCTTTCATGCCACATTTAATCGCTCCTCCTACATCATCTTCAACATCCTGCGTGAATAGCATAATTAAATTTATTATCATTACATCGTGTTTTCTCGCCAATGTTTGATTAGCAGTAGCAAAACTTACATCTCCAATCATCACGGTGTTAGCCACAGTGCATCCCGTCGAAGCAATAGCGGCTTTGAAGAAATTTTCTTCAGGTTTCCCCACAATGTGTGCCCTACAAAATTAATGAAATATAATTCTCAGTCAAATAAATGGATTAAAGTGTAACTATAAAATAATTACCGGGACGACGACGCGTACTCCAAGGCCGCTATGAACGGACCGGGCCCCAAAGAAAGTAGACCATTTTCTACTCTATGCATTCTCCCTTTATGTATTCCAATAAGAGGTGCTCCACTTAATAAAAGCCTGGACACAAACAAAAAGTTGGATATTACTATTCTAATCGAGTACATTGTACATGAATATAAAACAAGGCTTACTGGAATGATTTATTCAAGCGCTCGAAGTGAAAGCTGGACGGTGAAAGTCCAATAACAACTGCATTCGGATTACAAGTATCCACACCTTCAAAGTCCTCCATTGCTGCATCCTCGATTAGTAAATCTGGTCGGAGTTCTGGAGCAGAATTAATATTTCAATTATTTCTTTGTATACTTTGAAATGCTCAAAATATTTGCTTACTATTCACATCAATATAAACGCGGGCAGCTGTGAGGGAAGTAAAGAGCTCATTCGGTTCAATCCGAATGCCTAGCCTGGAAAGTCGTCCAAGAAGGCAACTTTTGCTTTCCTGTGTGGTGTTTGTAACAAATCTAATTTGAAGACCCGCATTACGTAATCTGGAAATTAAATAAACAACAACTTAGAAACATATTTTTCCAGCAAAACATGTTAGAAAAATAAATATCACTTGTGAACCCCATCCAAAGAACCTGGAACCACATTGTTGCCCACATGAAGTGTTCCACTTAGATCAACAAGAACACAGCGTATGTGTCCAAAGATTTGCCGGTATTTCATCCCAAGTTCTTTCACTGCTATTTTCCCTGCTGTAATAACTTCAACATTTGGCTGCTCAATTAGAGAGTCGCTGGAATCCATAGTACCCTCATCCATAGGCGTCACATGAATGTTGACCTTGCAATATGCCAAAATTCAAGAAGAATATATATGAATTCTATCAGTCAAAACAAAAATAATACATCAATTTTTGTTCGGACTTCAAATTGAAATATTTTAAAATAATAAGAGTGAGCCAAAATAGTTTAATATAAAATTGAAGCTTTCTTTTTGTCATACTCACACTTTTTAATAGTTATCAATTTTACAATTTTAAAACCGTACATATTAATAAAAATTATTACCGCCTGTTCACCATTTTTTAAAATAATTTAACCCTGCTAAATATACTTATTTATTAGCTCCAAACAGTAAAAGCTTAACATTCGGCGTCAAGACATTTTGGATTTAACTATGCGTGTTGAGACGATTTAATTTTACTTACAATGTCCAAAGTTACCAAGGTCAGGGCATTCGGATTTTTTGGTGGCAACGCCGGGCTAGCCCAGCCAGAAGCGACAAACTAAAATCTTCAAACCAAGTTTGAAATTGATTTCGAAACATTAAAATCAAACTTTTCTTCCAATTTTCAAAATTATCAAGGTCAGGTCATGCGAAATTTTCACTGGCAACGCTGGGTTAGCCGAGCCAGTTCGTCCGTTCTTCGGGAAACTGCAAAATTCAAACGAACCTTGAAACTGTTTTTGCAACACAAAAGTTAAATTTCACTTACAATACCCAAAGTTATCAAGGTCAGGTTATGCGAAGTTTTCTCCAGCAACGCCTGGCTAGCCCAGTCAGTTCGTCCGTTTGTCGGGAAACTGAAAAATTCAGACCACATTTGAAACCGATTTAGCAACATTAAAATTAAATTTTACTTACATTTTCCAAAATTATCAAGGTCAGGTTATGCAAAATTTTCACTGGCTAGGCTGCAAAGTTTCACTAGCCGAGCCAGTTCGTCCGTTTTTCGGGGAACTGCAAAATTTCAGACCAACTTTGAAACTGATTTTGCAACACAAAAGTTAAATTTTACTTACAATTTCCAAAGTTATCAAGGTCAGGTTATGTGAAGTTTTCACCGGCAACGCCGGGCTAGCCCAGCCAGTAAACAACTAAAAAATTCAAACCAAGGTTGAAATCGATTTTGAAACATTAAAATTAAATTTTTCTTACATTTGCCAAAATTATCAAGGTCAGGTCAGGCTAAATTTCACTGGCAGGGCTGGGCTAGCCGAGCCGGTTCGTTCGTTTTTCGGGAAACTGAAAAATTCAAACCAATTTGAAATTGATTTCGAAAAACTAAATAATTTGTATTTTATTTGAAGTTGATTTTGAAACACTGAAATTAATACTGAAATTCGAATTTGAATTTGACGAGAGTACGGCGCGCCGGCCAAACGGGCCAATTGAAATGTTAGAAGGGAGAGTGTGCGTAAAACTCCGTCATATTTCGGTCCTACACTCCTTTAGTGCACCACGTTCAAAATTTCCACTTACTCTGTAAATTTTATTTTGCCAAATTCTGAGACGACTTTCGAAATTCGAAATCGGTCTCTTTTGAGTTTGTGAACGCGTCAAGGGATTTGGGAATATGGCCGGAGATCAGCAAGTGGATGAGTCACAATTCAAGGGACTTAGCAAACACTTCAACTCCTTCACCTTCAAGGGTCGGCGGAATGTAAGACATACATACTTACATACATTAACTTATTGTTAGTTCACGTATCAGAATTGAATTTCTAAAGCCACAAAAGTATTTTTAAAATTGTAGTGGTTAGTGGTTACTGTATGATGAATAACCATTATGACCGTCGAATGATATATGAACATTTATCATGAATAGGAAGGATGTTGCCAAGTACGAAAATTACTCCCAGAAATTTTTGACCTCTTTCAAGGAGACAAAAATTGAGTCTTTGAACAAATTAAAATCAAGATTTAGAATAAAACCAGAACCTCATCTCACACATTTAGTCCAAATTGGAAAAACCTTTGAAAAATAGAACGAAATGACGTATTGTGTTCTCTAGGTCAAGAACACAATGGTACCTTATATGTTTTTTTTTTAATATCAAAATAAACGAATTTATTCAATCACCGTCTTTCATACAAAGGATGCCCAATGGACACGGAATACAATTTAATATTTGCTTAAACACTAGATAGTATTACGATTTATGAAACTACAACTCAAAGTACTGGAGCGAAACCGGAGTCTCAATAATTATTTCTTTCAAATAAAATCTAATTCATCATTTTAGCAGTTTTGGGAGCATTAAAGTGATTGGCGGGATTAAGAAAATGTTTCAATTAAAAATTATTTGTAATATCTAGTAAACAGGCGGCAAGAAATGGACACAACTAGACACTGTTCCTGTATGTTTATTTTCAGTGGTGTACTCTTCAGAATAAATCTTTTAAATAAAGACCGGAAAAAGTGGTCAGATTCTGTTCGAGACAAAATAGGAGACAACGCTGATTTTTTAAGCAGCTTATATCGGGTTATTAATATTTTTTCGGGTTCATTTTTAATCTGGAGTCTGGAAATTCACGGAAGGAAGGCAAACTGCAAATTCACCTTCCAACATCGTCCTGAGACCCTGAGACCGAGACCTGACCGCCGGATAGATTTATGTAGTTACAGTCAAATCTCAAGTGGGAACTGAGAATCCATGAATTATGACGATTTTTGTTGAAATAATCTTTGTTTCTCTTTTCTTTCAGGTGGCACTTGCTACTTACATCGGTGTAGCAGCTATTGCGGTCGTCATGATGTTGAAGCCATCAAAGAAACCCGATTCGGGGAAGTCATAGTCAGTTGGAAGATGTGGGTGATTGTAGAAATGAATAATACATTGTTCTTTGCAGATGTTTAGAAAACTGTAACTATTACAAAAATAAAATTGATTGATTGTGTTCAATTCTTAAATCTAAACTCTAGCGTCTCCACCTTTTTTTTTATTTGAGGAGTATGGTAGGAAGGATCATCGATTTCTGAATTCGAATTATATTCAGTTAGGTGAGGAACTATTAATTGTTCTTTCGTTGACGTTTAAGACTTCGACGCTACCGTCAAGTGTAGGCTTATGGGTGCACGCTCTGGACCTTAAGTTCACTACTGACCGTACAAACGAATATATCGTTTTAAAATTCGAGACATTATTTTTTCGAAGAAAATGAGACACTATTCCCCCCGGGTTCCTTTCACAAAGCTTCAGTGAAAATTTTAGAAGAATCCATTTGAGGTTGTCGAAGATAAATCGACCCGTGTCGAAAAGTCTCATTAGAGTCCCCTTG
>JAQFYE010004421.1:0-13428 GCA_034694305.1 Protaphorura glebata
TAGAATCCAAATACAAAGCGAAATATGGAGGAGATGAATTAATAATAATATTAAAAGCTAGTTTTAAAAGTTCAAATGTATACAAATTTTTAGGAAAAAGCCATCTAAGCTTTTTCCTCCATCACTATATATAACAATTGAAATCACAGCATTACACGTTATATTACTGTATAGCGCACATTATATCAATCTATAGTGCCTACTATATCACGTGAGTGCATAGTACAGGGTGTACCAGAATGATGTAGCCAATTACATTTTGATATAAGTTTTGACCAACTGTTTGGAATTAAATAAGGGTAGACACAAATTGAAGTTGAAAAACAAGAGGTATTACTAAATTTTACTACGAATGCCGTCATTGCGATGGGAGTCTCGAAGCAGTTGGATGACCTTTTTAACATCGCCCTAATGGTTGGGGAAACGGGATATTTTGAGGTTCAGCATAACAACCCTTCTTGAATTCAACAAATTATGACGTCGTTCCTGTAAAAAATGGCTGGCCAAGACACATTTCGGCCAAGAATTTCTCAATTTTTACCGGAATCAGGGCAACTCCACGTTGTTTGTTGTTTGGGCTCTCGACTCTCAACCGACTCTCAACCGTGTTGGTCAATCTCTGAAGAGGGCATGGGACGGCTATAAGAGGCACTTTTATTTTCTTTGTACGAAAAATTCTCTTACTTTCTCCGGACTCAGTAAACAAAACAGCCTCTTATAGCCGTCCCATGCCCTCTTCAGAGATTGACTCACCCGGTTTGGCCGAGAGCCCAAACAACAAACAACGTGGAGTCGCCCTGACCGGAACGACGTCATCATTTGTTTAATTCAACAAGGGTTGTTATGCCAAACCTCACATTACCCCATTTTTGCACCCATTGCGTCAATGTTAAAAAACTCACCACAGTGCTTCTGTGTATCTGGTGGGCGCCCGTAGCCATGATAGCTTTCGTAGTAAATTTTAGTAATTCCTCTTGTTCTTCATCTTCAATTTGCGCCTACCCTCATTTAATTCCACACAGTTGGTCAAAAGTTATGTCAAAATGTAATTGGCTACATCATTTTGGTACACCCTGTAAATCACTTTGGTACCATCAATCACAATTACAATCACTTTGGTGCCATCACTGTAGTACACGTTATATCACTCTGAAGTGCAAGTTATGTCATTAGTGCGTTATACTGAGGGTTTGCTATTGATTCGAGCATTCAGATCCCTTAAAATGACTAGTTTGGCCTATGAAAGAGAGTCAGGACACCTGTCGGATTGGTTACGAGTTGTTTGACATGTGAAATTGGTTCCTTGTGAGATGGGGGTACGATTGATCCCTTCGAGGGGACGGACGGGAGTAAAAAAGAGTTAGGATTGGGGGAGTGGGAGGGAGCGGAGGACCTGCAGCGACCAAGCGTTCTACGTCACGTGTACGAACCAAGCGTCGGAGAGAATTTGACTTACCTCGGCGGAGTGATCAAGAGGAGGATAAGCGGCGTCTAGAGATTTTTTTTAGCAGCGGCGTACAGAGAGAGAGAGAGAGTCATAAAAAAGAGAATCGAATTTCGATTGTCGAATAGTCATAATTTCACACAACCAGCATTCAACAAAGAAAAAAACAAAAAATTTCAAAAATAAAATTTACAAAAAAATGAATACGTTACTTCACATCAAGATTAGATGGATGCACAAGGGCGTGGGTGGGGAGTTTACGAGGAGGAAGGGGTCGGGGTTGGGGGAGAATTGCAAAAAATTCCAAAAAGTTCAAAAAATAAGCTATCGACTGGTTAGGGGGTTAAAGGGGGTGGGTGGGTGGGTGGGTGGTAAGTAGTCGTACAAAAATGTTGAGCTGCTCTTTCCATCCAAGAAGGCTCTGGTGTGAGGTGCCTGTGGGTCTCGGGGGTCAGGGGTCAGGGATCGGAGGGGTGGTCCCCAGCATATATATATATACATATACATATACATAGATATATATGAATCATATATACAAAAGGCGGCAGTGCAACAATGAATTACGCACGCAAGTGACACATCGAATAAAAAACACATAGAGTTTACTTTGACAATAAAAATATCTACAGAAAAAGTAGTAGAGTATTGAGAGGGGGCGGGGGGAAGGGGGTTAGGGGTTAGAAGTAGATTAGGGGAGCCATTCCCGGTAGATGGCGCTTGATGCATGAACCACGCCCACGTGTCTCCGTTTTCCCCCAAACACCGAGAATGCACCGCTCACTCTTTGAAACAATTTGTTTATTTTTTTTTTGAATTATCGTCCTTGTTCGGAAACGCATTCACACATACTGAGTTCGGAAATTCAATTTAGTAGGAAAGAACACCCTGTTCAGAAGTTCACAAATTTCAGACACAATTAAATGGCGTTTTCTGCAAAAAAAAAATAGTCAAACATCCCCGCCTGATTTTTTTTATTGTCGATATTTGGGTACTCCCCCTTCGACATAAGGGAGGTACCCCCAGTAGTAGGAGAATTGAATCGGAATGATATACATATATCGGTATATAAATTGAATTTCCAAGTTCAAAACGCCAGTACATGTATTGATTGTCTTACATTCCGGACACAAATTGAATGAAATAATGCCAACACAGCAGCTTGAGTATTTTTGTTGATTTGTTTGTTTGTTTGTTTATTTTGACAAGAGAGAGAAAAGCTTTCACATCGCAAGTCACATCAAAGGCAAACATGGAGGGAAAGAGGTAACGTACGGGTACGGGTACGGGGGACGAAGGGTGGTACCATAGAATTACCAAATGCAGAATGTATATCTTACAAAAATTACAAAAAGTTGTACAAAAGTAGTTGAGTACTTAAGTAGTATGTAGTAGTAGGATGAGGGAGTTTTTGGAAGGAAAATTTGAAAAGATGTTAACAAAATTAATTAATTAATTAAACAAGACATGAATTTCAGACGTACCTTTCCTCCGCCCTCCTTCCATGGGTGGGCGGTGAGGAGGAGGGGGGCCTTCACGGGGTGGGGGTGGGGGACCACGTGCCCCTGGACCTACAGGAGGTCCTCTCCTATGTTCAGGCGGTGGACCGAGATGAGGCGGTTGTCTTCGACTACTACTTGGCCCTGGACCCCCACCTCCTCCTCCACCCCCTCGGTCATAGTCTGAGGGGGCTTCCGTTAAGAAATTGGAAGGAACGAGTCCACGGACTCCATTTAATTCTCCCATGTAAAAACCATCATCATCCATGTCACCGTACACGTAAATAATGTCACCCGTTCGAAATGACAACTCAACCTGGAACATAAGAATTAATCCACACGTCTCAAGTGTTACAATTCAAAGTAATTCGTAGGAGATCCATCACATATCCGGATAATATCCGCGGATAATAATTTAACAAATTATTCTTACAAAAGAATTGTACTGTTGCTTATAAATAAACTCAACCCCTCGATCTCATTCTTCACCGATTAGGGAAATCTATTTTGGTCATTTTTCCGGAAAATCCCGGGGAAATTATTTTTTGCTCGAACATGTACACAACTCGAAATACGGACAAAAATTTGTTTGAAGGAAAAAAATAAATTCCCCGGAATTTTTCCGGAACAGTGACCGGAAAACGAAACCCTAATCCCCATGCATATGTAGGGAGTAGTATGGGGAGCAATGGTTTGTATAGGGTTTAGGGTTTTGTTTTCCGGTCACTGTTCTGGAAAAATTCCCGGAAATTTATTTTCCTTCAAACCCATTTTTTTGTCTTTATGTCGAGTTGTGTACATGTTTGAGTAAAATACAATTTTTCCGGGATTTTCCGGAAAAGTGACCGGAATCGATTTCCCTAAGAATGATATCGCGGGGTTGAGTTTGTTTATAAGCGCAACAGTATAAATGAATCGAAATTTCCCCTTAAGGCATTTTCTAATATCGCACTGCATTTTTCGAAAAGGTTGTTTACGATTTGGCCTGGGGATGGTACCCCTGAAAGGAATAGATAAATGAATACACTCCGATATGAGATGGATCACTACTAATGAGAAAAGGCTAATTCTAGGATCTAAAAGACTGGGAAGAATTTGTAGACGGAGAAACCTTGGAAGTGCGAACTCCAGAGTTGAGATTGAGAGTTACCTCTGAGTCAACGTTGGGAGACAATTCCTGAGGATCGTAGTCATAGAGAGCCACCATTTTCTTCATAGGCATATTTGCATAGATGTCACCCCATCGGTCGCGACCCATGGCCCGACGCTCCCGCCCACTCACTACACCTTCACCAACCTCATGTTGTTGTTGCTACGAGAAAGATAAAGATTGCTCTGTGTTTATAAATTTTGCTCTATGGTGACCTCAGAGGTCATTGACGAAGTCACCGCAAAAAATGTCATCAAAAATTAAAGAAAAAGCGTGACTCACATTCATGAGCTCTTGCGCCGCACGTTCGTCGTCCGCGTGAACTTCTGATACCATATTGCATGGGACATACCCCCTTCTACCACCCGCTTCCCCCCAATAGAATCCATCAGGGTCCTTCTCACCATATATCTGCAAATGACCCAAATAATTTGTGAGATGTACATTTTTTAGTGGAGCGGGACGTATTAGCCCACACGTACCTTAATCATTTGACCTTCCCGGAATGGAAGTTCTTCGTCACAGGCATCTGGGTTTGGAGACATTGTGGGAGGGTCATAGTCGAAGAGAGCAACGAAGAGTCGATGCCTGACCTCTGAAGGGACTCTTGCACCACCTCGTGTCGGTCGTCCGCGCCCATAAGCACCACCAGCTCCGAGCTGCTCTCGGTACTGGTCTTCAGGGGGTGGGCGTCCTCCGCCACGGGGTGGGCCATGATAACCCCTCGCAGTCATCGGTCGTTCTGGAAGGTGTTGGTGTTGAAGAGGGCGTGGTCCTCCACGTCCAGGTGGTGGGCCAGGCCTCACGTAATGCCGATCTATGTCTGTATCAATCATTTACAAATTGGTCAGTGATACAACCGTTGCCTAGCAACCATGTAAGTACTTACCAATGGAAGGAATACTCATTGGACCTCCGGGACCATAATTCGGACCCATTTCTCGGTCACTATAACTCTCGTCCCCCTCCATTGAAGACTTGTGTCGGAATCGTCGTCCAATGCTATTCTGCATCGGCGCCTAATTAAAAAAAGTTTATCAATTAAAATGGCACCAAATTGAATAGCGTTAGCACCAAAATAAATTATCTGACACCAAAATAAATTATCTGACATCAATATTTGGTGCCAGTTTAATTTATTTTGGTGCCAGTTTAATTTAATTAGGTTCGCAGAAATTTGGTGCTAGTTTAATTTGTTTTGGTGCCAACTTAAATATTTCCCTTAACAAAATATATAACTAAAAAAATTGAGATATACATTTCACAAAAAAAAACCTCACATTTTTACTGTAGCGCCTTCCCCCCTTGAGGACTTGAGCTGGAATGGAAATAGGAATACTGTCGGAAGAGAGACTATCACGACTCTTGGTTCGGACTGTCACTTGCTTTGGAATCACACCTTGGAATCGGTTCAAGTCCAACAGGGCATGATCACCTGCTTCATCCAGAAATATCAATTATTCATTAGTTCAGGTCAAAGGTCAACCACTGCATGAGCTCAAGGTCATACCTGAAGGACTGTCAATCTCAAGTACTTTTCGGCCGTCAGCGAACACAGCGTAGCCCGTCACGACAGCACCGTTGGACGTGCCTGCAGTGACAGGGTGCCATGTGACGAGGAGGGTGTTGTCCTGAGGTCCAGGCTCCACTTGAACATCCAGCGGAGGGTCCGGCAATCCTAAACATCCTCACAAGAGGAATCCTCAATCTAAGCTTCTCACTCTTTACGACATTCACTACTTACGAATTTGGAATTTATATCAAAATTTTGTAAAAAAATTACACTTGGGCTCAATTTCTGATATAAGTGACCACCAACACATGTACGTACATGTGGATGTCAGCAAAGGTCATTGTGGTGTCATTCGAACCGAGTGGGCAAGGTTAGTCTTCAGTCTACCAAATTTTGGCTCTATTTGATTGGTCAACAAACCTAAAAAAACTTGTTGTACTATGTCCCGTTGACATAACCTTCCGAATGACGCAGTATTTGACCACCTAGGTCATCTCGTGACTTTCGTTGACCTCATGTGTTAAATTCGTTCGATACTTCCAATTTCGTTATTTGGGAAAGAAGGTATTATATGCACAGAGAGCGCGTACCTTTAGGGAGTGTGCGAAACTCGGTATGAGCAGAGAGCTTCTCCATTTGCTTGATGCTCTTCTCGTCAAAGTGTAAGGCCTTGATGTTCTTCGACCGAACGGTCACTCGGTACGTCGTGTTCGGTGTCAACACTATCAAAATATATGTATAAACGAACATACATCTAATTTGATATAATAAATATACACAAAATGCGGCTCTTCCCTACAGAAGTTCCTCTAGCGGCCACATCGGCCACGATCTATGAGGGCCAAGAAATTACCGTACGGGCACCTAGCCATACAAGAAATTGGGGATTGGGCCAACTAGGAATTGAACCCAGGCCCAGGACCAGATATGATGGTATAAAGTAAACCTTACCGCTGATCATATGTCTGTACACCCCAGGTTTGACCGTCCTGACCTCTACATTGTTGACAGAGACGACGTGTTGATAGTTACTGTTGCTTGGAAGCCATGAGATTACTGCAGACGTGCTCGTCACATTCGTTACTCTCACACAAGATGGGTTCAATGGCGCGTCCTTCCCAATCACCATTGTACAGGCTGCGTCTCGAGATGTCCTCCGGTTTGGCGTCACTGACCTCACGCTGATCCGATGAGGCTACAGAGACAGAAAACAAAATTACGTCGTGCTTCATAATCATTTCTAAAACAGGTGCGGGGTATATTTTCAGAAAAAGAATGGGACATATTTTTAAAAAATATGTCAAAATATTAGGGAGGAGCGGGTAAAGTATTGCCTTACCCGATTGGAGTCGACACCCTCGACAAGTGCCCTCGTCCTCTCATTGGCCTTGATGGTGCAGCGAAGGAGTCCATTGACATAGACCTGATAACTGTCGATGGTGTCAGGAGGGCAGTCCGGGTGTGTCCAAGCAATGAGTATACTTTTGTTGAGTTGTCGCTCCAGCGTGAGCTGTAAGGGTGGAGGTACTAGCACCGAGAAGAATACATCTATGAGTGCCAAGGAAATGATCACTGGCTAGAGGTCACTACGGCCAACCGGTTTAATTTAGACAACAAGCAGGCTAGAGGGGAGCACTAACTCTACATCTCTAGACCTAGACCTAGACATTCAAAGACTTACCCTGTCGCTCAACACTACTGTCATCCTCAATCATGTCTTCCAGGTCAAGGTAACTGTACTCCTCCTTCCGTCGATTCATCAGCTCTTCTGCAAACACAATCAATTATTTCACTCCATGTTCTTTCATTCATAGAGGGCGTGCTAGTCTACGCATTCAAATACTAATCTAGTTTTTCTATGAAATGGGTCGGGGTCATTCTGACTAACCAAAAAAATATATAGACGAAAAAAACTTTAAAAACATTTGAGAATCAAAAAAAAAAAATTATAACTGCAAATCAAAATTAAGTGTTTTAAAATCTGAAACTTAAAAGTCTAGAACACCGCACAATCCTCACCAGTAAAAAGTAGGTAGTTGGATTTCGCTGAATTTTTGATATGTTGTAGCCCTTGACCTCCTGAACAACTTTTGTGAAGGGTATATCCCAAATAGCCTAACCATTTGGCTGGATACTCGGAGTATGCTTTCTGACGCCATGAATACGTCACGAACACGATTGACGTCCATGACGTCACAAGGTCTATTTGGACCAGTGGTCAAACAGTTGGACTTTTATGTTGTTGTAGCCCTCCTGAACCTCCTGAGCAACTTTTGTGAAGGTTCTACGCCGGAAAATCTAACGGTTTGGTCACTAAAAATACGTGGGTCAGACACACTTTGTCACATCACGGATTCATTTTCCATTCGCCCTCTACCGGCCAAACGGTTTGATATTTAGGGGTAAAACCTTCCCTGACGTTGTTCAGGAGGTCAAGGGCTACAACATATCAAAAATCAGGCGAAATCCAACAGTCTACTTTTAGCTGTAAGGACTGAGAACGTGTTATTTTTGAAATGTATATTTGGATTCGGGGAGGGGGGAGAGGGGTTCAGGGAAGTAGTGTGCAAATATTTGGTGCAATATTTGAGATAAGTATGGACCCACCTGGAAGACCTTGGGAGTTGAGCTCCTCAGGAGTCAGTAGAGGGGGCAGGGTTCTCTTTACACGACTACAACCCTCTTGGCTCTTGACTAGAATCAAAACCACCACACAGATGCAAACAACAGCAAGCATGCAAGTCAAAATTATCAATCGAAAGAAAATTGGAACAATGAACACCTCCTTACATGTAAAACTCAGGTCCGGTCATAGGTCAGGGTCAAAATAATTGGACAACTTTCTTATCATGTAAGCTCATACAAATAAATTAAGGATAGTCTTCACAAATGCTCCCGTAAAAAGTGGTTCGATTTTTGTTAACAACGTCGAACGTAGTTTTCCCATTTACTCGAATTTATGTAATTATGAGTTTACCTTGTAATTAAGCGTAGCCAAGTTATTTTGGGTTTACCATTAATCTTTTTTTCTTCCAGTTAGATTCAAGAATTAAAGAATAAACTGTGATCAATATTGGGACCAGAAGTCTCTGTTCGCCAGAAATATGAATGATTTTTACATGAAAAGTGGTTTCCTTTCCTTGTCAAACTTTGCACCGTAATTGACCGATTAAATGCCGGGGTTTCAATAGATGCCTTGACCGAATTACCGTAAAATCCCGAATAGAACGCGGTGCTCAAATAGAGGGCGGGCCATGAAGCTGATTTCAAAAATAAAACGCGGATTCGAATACATCGCGAGTCCCAAATAGAGCGCGGGTATACAAACAGAAACAGAGCGTTTACGCAGTAACTTTCGACTGAGCACTGCGGAGTTGTGTTTTTACAGCTCACAAGAAAGGTCCACCAAGTGTTGGTCGAGTTGAGTGTCGAGGGCTATGCTACTTTGAAGACCATCCAAAATAATGGTGTTGTGAAAAATATTATACCGGATAAATCAAATTTCGGATTTTAACGAATTTTTTAAATTTTGAAAAAAATAAATTTTTTTTTACGAAAGGTTTTTGTTCTCTGATTTTTTCAATGTTAATTCCCGTAAGAAAAATCCCAAATTGAATTTCGAGGCAAATGACACCAGTAAAAACCTAACTCATGCCTCACATAATATAAACGCCAAATCGATAAAATAATTTTTTTCAAAATTTTGAAAATTTGAAATTAGATTTCTCCGGTCTAATATTTTGCACAACACCATTATTTTGGATGGTCTTCAAAGTAGCATAGCCTTCGACACCCAACTCGACCAACACTTTGTGGACCTTTCCTTGTTAGTTTGTAATTTTCGTTTTTCAAAGTGTTTTCGAAACGCAAATCTTTCAAAATTTCATTAAAATTAGAAATTAGAGTGTGACACTTAAGAGTGTAATTCAAGTTTGTCAATTCAGATTAAATTATCTATTGCCTCTCTCAATTCTGTTTGTCTCAGAAATAAAAACAGTTTTATTTAAAAGATGACGTGAATTTTGAAAAAAAAAACATTTATCGAATATACCGCGGGTCTCAAATTCAACGCGGGACTCGGGGTGCTCGATTCAAATACATCTCCCTCGTTCTAATCGGGATTTTACGGTAAACACCGGATCACGAGATGGGTTGTTCTATAAGAGCGCGTAGTTCGAATCACCCCGGTGCGGTGGTCAAATAAACTCCGGCTCAAACAGCACAAATGTTAATTAAACGCCTGGGCACTTAGTCCGTCATTTACGGTAATCTACCTAAGAAGGAACGGAGTGTCGGAATACACATCCATAATGTCAAAATAAAATGGAAAAATAAATACAAAATTGAATCAGCAAATAAGGGATAAACGTTACTCCAAAATTTTTGAACTAAAAAAAGAATTAAAAAAAAAATTCTTAGGGAATTTAAAAACTAACTGACCCATATTTGATGAATTTCATCCTTTCGAAGGGTCATTCTTTGACATTGAGGATTGGCTAACTAGGTCTAGTACTAGGGAGTCTATGTTAGAGTCAGAGTTGAAAATGGTGTTCTTACCAATGACGAGTCGTTGTGACTCATCCACCTGTTGAACGTCTCTCTGAATGTCAAAGTCATGAATGGACGTGGACATGGAGTCATCTTGTGGGTCTTTCACTCCCATCACCACTTGTTGATGGAATTCTAATAAATCTTCACCTAAAAGTCTCTCCACATAATTTGACGGCACTAAACCACGACGTCCATCCAACAATTCACCGTCCAGGAACCCATCCTGTTCATAGAGGTCCAGGTCAAGGTCATATTTTCATAAAATGTGCGGGCTAATTTAACCTACCTCATCCATTGTCCCCCAAACCAAGATATAGTCTCCGGCATTCAGGTAAAGTTCTGACTCGGGATTTTCATTCGGAGACTGATGAAACGGGTCATAGGAATATCTGATAAAAAACAAATATTCAGATATTAGCAAAATCAGATAGTAGGCAGTGAATTTTGCTCCAGTTTTGATATGTTGTAGCGAACAACTTTTATGAAGGTTCTACCCCAAATAGTCCAATTGATTAGAAATACATCTACTAAATACACTTTGTGACGTCACGAATACGTCACGGATAACATCCATGACGTCACAAGGTTTATTTGGCACAGTGGCCAAACAGTTAGACTTTTTGGGGTCGAACCTTGACAACAGTTGCTGATGAAACAACGTATTTGGCTCTAGTTTTGATATAGGTTCTACTCCAAAAAGTCCAACCGTTTAGAAATATATCTACTGAATACACTTCGTGACGTCACGAATAACATCTATGGCGTCACACAAGGTTTCTATAGCCCAGTGGCCAAACAGCTCAACTTTTCAGGGTAGAACCTTGACAAAAGTTGATGAAAAAACCGTATATTCAGAATTGAGTTGATTCATACCTAGCTATATAAACAAAACAACGGCCTTTGCCAGGGATGTCGAGTACGTCCACACTTTTACTCTGCTCAATGGGTCGACTCTTCCCAAGGACAACGTGACTTCCATTCAAGAGATGAGGTTGGTTTCCACGCTCTGAAATATTTACACAAGAGTTCCCAGTAAATTAAAAATCACTTTTCTAATAATATTTTGTCCAAAGAGGAATGACTTGACTAGGAATTCAGTTTTCTTATGTATGTAGCGTAGCATAAATATTTTCGCATGGGATCGTGGGTTGGTAATTTGAGGAATTCTTTTGAATTCCTGTCCTTGTGTCCTTCTGAGTATGTCTGGAGGAGACATGGAATGATCGATCCATGGATGAACTAATCTGTTCTGCATGTCCCTCTCACATTCCATTAACCACCATCTCCATTTCTCTATTATTCACTCCTATTCTGAGGAGGAACTCCTTAAGGATCCGACTGGGTCTCAAAGAGAATCCAGAGTCAACAGATTCAACAGATTTAACATACAACTCCTTCACTTCCATAAATCAAGGCAAAGATACCCATCATTATCTATCTATGTATGAGCCCACATGGAAATTAGCGCGTCTGCATAAACGGGCCAGTCCTAATGCATACGGGTCAGCCCATAAGCACACGAAGCAGTCCTAATGGGTATAGCCCAGTATTTCTGCGTACGGGTCAGTATTTACGGGCGTTGACCAGTATTTACGTATACGACCTAATATTTACGCACAAAAGTCAGTATTTACTCATGCCCAGTGACCATCATTCCTGTATACTGCAAAAGCTAGTAATGAACAGGGTGGGCACATAACCTTTGCCACCCCCCCCCTGCAGCCCAATCTGGGAGAGTTGGACAAAATGTAAGATACGCATTTTGTAGAGAATCTTATGAAGGATCTAGGGAGCTACTCTGTTTGAAAATCCGACTCGCGTAGCGGCGCTGACAAGCGCTTAAGTAAAAATCGGCACGAAAAACTGGATTTTTCAACGGTATTTTGACAAAAACGCGCTCAAAATAATTTTTTTTGAAAAATCTGTCGACGCCACCTTCTTTGTAATAATTTTATGCAATTTTTAAAATTTTGTTGGACCTGTTCGGAGAAAGCCGATTTTTGGTGCAGGGCATTTTGGTGAAAAAGATCAGATTTTCTCCTCCAAATGCCCTGCCACCGAAAAATCGACTTTCTCTGAAACGGTCCAACAAAATTTTAAAAATTGCATAAAATTATTACAAAGACTGTGGCATCGACAGATTTTTTTAAAAAAATTATTTTGGGCGCGTTTCTATCAAAATATCGTCGAAAAATCCATTTTTTCATACCGATTTTTACTTATGCGCTCGTCAGCGCCGCTACGGCGTCGGATTTCGGAAACGAAGTAGCTCCCTAGATCCTTCATAAGATTCTCTACAAAATTCAAATCTCACATGTTGTCCAACTCTCCCAGATTGGGCTGCAGAGGGGATTGTAAAGGTTACGTGCCATCCTGTACATGTGGGCCAATACTTAGGCGCAACGACCATTATTACTGTATTCTGGCCAATATTTTCGCGCGTAGACCAGTATATTATGCATTCGAGCCAATATTTACGCCAAGAAACCGGTATTTATAGTACATACGGGCCATTTTTTACGCACATAGACCAGTCTATTACATAGTGTACAATATTTACAGACAGAGACCAGTATTTATGCATACGGACCAGCATTCAAGCACAGAGACCGGTATTTGTGGACAAACAATTATTCAGATAAGACAGCCATTGTGCATGCAGGCCGCCATTTTATATATGGGCAGACCCGAATTTGACTAACGTGTGAAAGATAGGAAATGATGTTGAAAACTGACCCCCCGATTTGTCGACATGTGATGTAGTGATGATGGTCGGAATTGAAATTTGGCCTCCGGCGTGATGATGAATGATGGTTGGATTGTTTCCATGAGGGAGTGGACCCCCTTGATGATGATGATGAGTTGGTCCCGTCGTAGGGAATATTTGTGTTCCAGCCGGTAAGAAGAAATTAGTTGGGAGGACTGTGGCAATCTGTTGGTATTGTGACAAGGCATGTGTGGGCACACTCTGGACATTTCCATGACCTTTATTTCCTCCAGATGACCCGGATTGGTACGTCCGACGCTCGTAGTTACCCGACGATGACAACTCACGTGACAAATTCCCTGAAACTTTCCCCACAAAAGGTCAAGGTCAAGTCAATCCTTAACACTCACTGTTTAGTGTAGCGGGATCACCGGACTATATTTCCCCATTTACAAGGATTGCGGTAAAAGTCCTCACTTATGGGGAATATCACCAACGTATGGGGAAAAGTTCCCCACATATTGGGAATGCGTTAAAAAATTACATATGGGGAACGCGTTAATTTTC
>JAQFYE010004422.1:0-13426 GCA_034694305.1 Protaphorura glebata
TTGTTGATATGGAGAATTGAATTTTCAACAAATTTTCCAATTTGTTGAAACATCGACATGGCGCATGGACCAACCTTATGAGGAGACCAGGAGAGTTTGTTTACGAATCTTTATCAAGTCTATCGGTTTATACAAAGAGGCTGGACGGGTAATAGAGGGGAGGGGACAGAAAAGCGAATGACCTGCTTGACCCTCCTTGGGTTTTAATTTCTGTGAAGCCTGAGACCCTACCTAGTAGGAAAATGGTCAAATTATCTTGGATAAAACCAAGGAGTATTCATATATAGTGGCCTTTGGTCTCTGAGGAGTGCTCGATAATTGTTTATTGATAATTGAATAAAAAAAAAACAATTTTTTTTTCGGATTGGGGCAAAATGTAATACTAAGTCCCATAAGGTTGGCAGTTTTGCCCCAACGTTAAATCACCATGCAGTTGACAATTCTATACTATGACAATGAAGAATTCGGGTTTGAATTTCAAAAATTACCGTAGTAATCTTATAGAGTAACGTAAAGTGAAGAAAATGCAATTTTATTTTGGAGAGATCAGATCGAGCACTCCGTATGAACCAAAGACCTCGGTGTATCCTCCGTGGATAAAACCAAGGAGACTAAGCAAATCAATCAAATTTTGTAGTTTGTATTTGTAGATTGGATTTGTTTAGTCTCCTTGGATAAAATTATAGTAACGACAGTTCGACAGTCGAATTATGTGTTCTCCCATCTGACATTATTCTGAACAACACCATTATTATATAGCAAAAGTGAAATTAGGAGAGATGCGGATGAAATTACGAATAACGAATATAATATCCAAGGAGTTTGGAGTTTGGACCACGGTCCGTACTTAAAAAAACTAACAATCGATAAAATTTCATTGATAATATCTATCTGTGTATTGATAATTCAATACGGCGTCGTGGATGGTTATGTTGTGTGTGCGATGAAGTTAGTGACCTTAATACGCATCCACTGCACAATCAAAATTCGGACTGGGACTAGACGATGATTAAGACTTCAAACATACCAGCCTTGCGAAGTCAAACATAATTATATTTTGACTAATTGCAATCAAAATTGCCGGTGTCCAGTTGAACTAGAGCTAGAGATGCTTACTTTGTGTTGTAATTAAGTGATCCGATGTACCGCAACCGCAACTGAACAGAGTCGAATATTTCTAGGTAGGATGAGTGAGATGTTTAAAGTGTGTACTTAAAACGAATGAATAATAAAGTTCAGAGAAATAAGTGGAAATAGTGAAATGCCAGTATACACCATAATGGGATTGACTTATTTTTAGAATGTTTCACGCTGTGCAGGAAGGAGCTACTCTTTCTCTAACTTTACATTAACGTAATGTAGTGATTTCAGAAAAAGAAAATCTTCAGAAATGTTGACTGAATGTTTGAAAGAACTACATTATAGGAATAAACCACCCAACTTATCATTCGTCCATACGAATCCTCATTTTCTGAAGCACATCAATATTATGTTCTAACGGCATTATTTTATTTTTTATTGTAACCAATTGCTAAATCTTAGAGTTTGAGTCCTATTGTGCTTATTTGAAAAAAATCATGATTTATCGTCAATTTGTTTTAAAGCATCATAAACACATCATTCATTATAAGCAATTATCCAACAGTAGTGGACTTCAATTCCATTTTATGTTTCACGCGACTCTGCACGAATTGATGAATTTTTGCCATCTTGTGTCCCGTCGCGTCGTGCCGTGGCATAATTCTAAAACTCTAACAAGAGAAGATCATGCCAATTGAAGGTCAAACCTCGAGACTTTTTTTTTACACTGGTTGAGACTTCAGAGTCGTCTCTGGACTATCTTCGATTATGTTAAAAAAGTTTCTGTTAATTGAAAGATCATTGGTTAAAATGCTTGCCAAGCAGTGCCGGTCTTAGGTTATTTGGCGCCCCAGGCAATACCCTAAAGAGCGACCCTTACATTTTGTTTTTTCCGTATAACGAATAAAATCCATCCTTCCAAGAAATAAACAAGTAAAACATTATAACTCAAAGTATCCAAATTCAGTCAATCCACTCCTTGTCCTTATCATTGTACCAAACCCATGACAGGGAAAACGGAATACACATTGTCACTTGTTTTGGAGTAAATAGGCCAACGCCGATCAATTTGCTCGCCTTTCGGTGGTTGAAGGTTACAATTTGTCAACGAGAAACGCCTTCTCAGGTCTGGTAATCGGAATCCAATTCGACATTCTAAATTATCGAATTCGGAATCCGAATTTTCAAATAATCGGAGTCAGAATCTGTATATTTTTTGTGCTTTTCGGATTTTGATTTCAGCGCAATGCATTCCAAGGTTTCCAATTGAGCCGCAGTGATGAAAAATTTCAATTGGTTGTCATAAAAAACTTGCAAACCTTCTCAAATTTTCAAATACGCAGCCACGACTGTTCTTATAGTCTACTTTTTACCGACGTCGTGGGTATAGTGATCAGGCGTCATTCACTTGGCCGACGGCCTCACTTTTCGTTTCGATTGTTAAGGAAAGCTGAAATTTTGAGTCAAAATCGTCTTACTCAGAAATTGTCAGAACATAGCTCAAATTTTTCGGGAGTCATACGAATGTGATGGTGAAGTTTGTTTTTCGATATTTTGAAGTTTTCACTGCTATTCAGGCAAAAGACCGTGAAAAAACGTCTGAAAAACCTTGATTTGGGGCATTGGGTGACATTCTTTTGTAGGACTAACTCTAGAGGAAGAAGTAAGACACGGTCGCAAGCAATAACCATTGCTATTTTTGGTTGACCCCTTCCAGAACCTCGTTCATGAGGTCATCAACTAGTAGTGTCGAACATGCTAGCCATAGATTATACAGGGACGCTCATAACCTTTGGCAAATTATTTTTGACTCTTGAAACATTTATTTGAACATTGAGTTAAAATAACAGTCATGACTGGTCGGGATAATATATTTTAGTTTGGACAGACCATGTCTGATGATTTGCAAGAGCTACAGGAACCCCACCGAAAAGAGAAAGAATTGGAATGAAGAATTGCTCTGAGAAGATTCCGTTCAAGTTGAAAGAAACAAGGACGATTAGAGAGAAACCAGAGGAAAGGGAACTGCGAATTGGTTTGCGAAGTGGGAGATATAATAATATGATATAAGTCTCATATATGCATTGCATTCTTGGGATTAAGCCTAGAATTGGTGTTTGGAAAAGGAACCCGTGTCTTTCTATAGTACTTCGCCAAATTCGGATCCTCCCAAAAACAAATCAGCTCAAGCTCATTATGTAAAGGAACTTTTTCCTACATAGAGATGACGATGACTTTCTATCTCCCAAGGAAGATCCGAAACATTTGGGAAAAGTTATTTCGGAGAGAACCAAGTCAACGAACGACTTCTTCACTCCACGGTTCTCTGTTTGCAAGTATTGTGGAGCATTCTCAATATTTCTCCTTTCCACCTCTTTTGATATTCATTCATGACGTTACCACTTCTTCTCTTCAAGAAGGAGCACATAGAACCTTGCCAAAATCTTCATGCAAAATATCCAAATACTTTACACAACTTCTTTTGAATTCCTGGTACAAGTGCGTAGTAACCACGCCAGAAATTGGCTGAAAGAAAATCTGTAGTTTTCAAAATTTAAATAAAATATACGTGACTAATTGTTTTCCCCAGTTATACAATAACACAGACTATGACTTCGGCCTTTTGTGAGACAAGCCTTATTCAAAAGTGTTCTTCAGTCTCTGATACTTAAATTGTTTTCTCCAAACTCGAATCCATTTAAAACGTTTACGAGATTGTTAAAAATGTCTTCTCCGAAAGACTTCCACATGGACGCAGTGTACCCGGAACCTTTGTCCCGACTCCGGCGTGGAATGCCGAATAGTGACCTTCCCTCATCCGCGTCCTACAGACGGGCTGTGAAGAAACAAACGCATCGTAATAGTTCTGGTCGTTTCCGAACTCAACCTGTGACCTTTCACGAAATTAAAGTACGTTCCAAAGTTTCAACTTAATTGATAAATTATAAGTTAGGTTGATAAATTAGAAATGGAAGTAATTAATATTGTCGAGATTGACAACGAAAATTATTCGGGCATAAAGCCCAAAACAGGATAAAAAAACACATTCATTCAGATGGAAAGCGCAGATCTTGCGACAGAAACACAAAAAACCCAAGATCGGGCGAAAGAAACACTATAGGGATGCGAAGACCATAATTCAAGAATAGAAGTTTCGTCGACGAATAAAATTTTGTTCAGAAGTAAAATTGTAGTTTATTAGAAAATTTTGAACATTCCTCAACATGCCCTGCCAACGCATGCATATTATACTGAAACTTGATGACTTTTAACGAATCCTTAAAATTGTAAGCGAGCTGACTTACAAATCCAAATCGCGTTCATTGCGAATCAAAGTTCGCGTAATCACTTCGAGATTAATGGCTATGACGATAAGAGTTACTCGGATATGACCTGATGTAAGGACCGTACCGAATTCATATTAATTCATGATTACGATAGGTCGAAACGAATAACAAACATTAGAGCATATATACCTTTATGTGTGATTGTGATTGTGTTGTAACATCACGTTAACAAAGAAACAAACAAACAGTCAAAATATTTGCAATGTCCTTAACTGTAAGGTCAACAAATTCGACTGAACTTAATACTCCTTAGATTTTTACGAGTTTTTGTCTGACATACCTTGTAGTGTTAAGATTTCCGGAATCAGGCCAGAAGGTGGTAGTTATATGGTGTCAGAATCAGCTCAATGCACATCACGTTAGAGTATATGCTATATATGTTGGTCAGGTAATGTATAAATACGTTCAAATGACATCTCAAGGGGATTCGAAAAGAGCACAATACAAACAGACAATCGGGTCACAGGGGAATTGTGCAGGCACCAGAAACCCGTTCGAAGGGTGGGTTCTCTGTTAGTTATTACCTTGTACAGTTACGAGTCGTAACTGTACAAGGGACCCTTTTTCTACATCCTCAGGGCTCTTCGATACATGACGGCCATCCGAAAAATAAGAATTTAAAGGACCAGAAGTTCGAATCCTCAATTTGGTTAGGGTTCGACAATACACTAAGATTCAAGTTAGAAATGTGTGGTGGGAACATCCTTTTGGACAATGTCCGTCCTTTACCGAATCTCGATTATTTTTATAATGAGTTCGAGTTACAATTACAATAATAGCAGTCTGCTCTTCCGTTTACCGTGGGACCCTAACGTTGTACGACCATTTACAAAAATTATTCCTATGATACATTACTGATCTGACACTGATTAGGTGTTGAGGCATTCGCAGTGTCCCTACCCTTAGCCGAGAATACTTGGTCTGAGATCAGGAACCTATAAAATAGGTTATAATAATACATAAATGTACAGCTCCGTTAGTCAGACGTCAACTACATACATAGGGATTTTGTAAAGTGGGTCATACAGTATAAATATATTGTGATGTTGAACAGGAAGTGGATGAAGAGAATTTGACTGAAGTTGAAGTAGATACTGGGTCTATCGGGGCAGCAAGTAAATCCGAGTCAGACTTAAAAGCAAAATTTGAGCTTTTCTACCGATCCATTAGCACGAACGCTGAGAGTCAACTGCCGCCGAGAAGAAATAATCTTTCTATCAATAAATCTGAAGATGATTACGGAGACGAAGGACACATGATTTATAGTCCAACTTCCTCATCAGCCACCCTTACCGGAGATCCGGTAGTCCATCACGGGGCCATAATAACGAAGGACAATTCACCTTCTGCAACCAGCACTCCTCTCGTGATACCCTTTAATCAGAAAAGTAGACCGTCCCTATAATAATCTTTGCTCCTACATCATAAACTAATTTACACCATACCGTCATCAAAATGAGAATAACGTGTCAAAGCTTATTAATTTAGTAATAAGTGTGAGAACATTATACAATTACAATTAGTTGAGGAACGAGTACAGTCAATCCTTGATAATTCAGAGATCCACGTTACGCATTGTCATACGAGTACTAACACATACCCCTATGGATTTCAGAAATATTCGTAACACTATTTGACCTTAAAATTTATCCAATGGTCCAAATCGAGCTAACCTAGTCGAATATATAAATATATATTTATTTGCGGAAACAAATTTTAAACAGTTTCTGTTTTTAGTCATTCATAAAAGAGTAGTGAGTTCGAAAGCGCAGGTGAAATGGATAAGGGTTCTTTTGCCTTGATGGTATTTTGCTGAAGATGTACGTATAATTTGGCGTCAACCTTGTAAACAAAGTATGCGAAGATATGAATAATATGAAAAGCCAACTCTTGTGCCAGCCAGGAATCATAAAAGCTGTATTTATTAGAGTGCGTTCCTAGAATTTCAACATGAACTTGTCTAGCACTAGTATAATTTGCAGCGAATATAGAGCTCCGACGTCACAAACTATATTATTCGGATTCTGCCTGACCATCTCAGGCTTCGTTCTTTAGGTCAAGAGTCAAACACAAGTCAAGACAAGACCTTCAATAAACATCCAGATTATACAACTTCGGATGATTCACTTGCAACTGCAATAGGAACGAGAAAATGCTCTCACAATCACTCATAATGTATAAATATGTGCCGAAAGAAAATAATGGTTCATTTATTCAATTTGTGCATTTGTTCGGAAATATACAGGGTGTTTCAGAAAAAGCGCATCGTTGTTTGGGTATTTTTCACGCCAAAATTCCAGCAAACAACGATGCGCTTTTCTGAAACACCCTGTATATAAGTTATATCTTGTTACGGTGTCTCCTGGGTTGCAAGTTTAGCCCTTGAATTGATCATATAAACGGAAATCCGGTTAATTGTTACATTATTTTGGTTATACCATAATATGAAAACGGATATTCTTGACCATTATAAAACCAATTAACTAACTTAACTAACTAATGGTAAAAAAATTACGTAATCACAAGTAGAGTTGAACTGTTTATAAAACATATAATCGGTGAAACGCTTGATTTCTGTTCGAATGTAGATGCGTGATTAAGCTTTATATAGCAAGACTGTATTGACAGTACAATGCAAATATTTTTGAATGTGAAAAGATTCGTGTCCTATTGTCTCCAAAATAACTCGGTTTATTACCGAGTATGCTTTATATTATTTTGTTTTCTATTTCATAAGATTAACTCAAGTTTAAATAAAGTGCTATACAACTATGATATTGAATTTGAAGCTTTGCGTTCATTTCAAACATCGGCACCCGGATATAAAATCATATGAGGCGATTATCACAAATGAGTTTAGATAAGATGAGAGATGACAGAATTTATGTCAGGAATAATATAACACGCGAAATAAGGAAAGAACTAGAACAACAGGGGAAATGTAGACCATAATGTTTTAAGATCAATAACACAAATGAGGAGAATAGTCTTATGAATGTAAAAATTAATTCTAGCAGAACAATTTTTGTTTTATAATAATTACTAAAGTTGGAGTCCATAATGAGAGTAGGCGATGCGATGGTTGATTTTTTAAACCAACTATAGTATGACTCCGAGCTCTCCGACATGATACGGTTCAGCGGAAGTTAGAAAGTAGTAATTTTAATAGGTTTAGAAAACTAATTCAAGTCTTGGAAGGAAACTGAAATAAATGCAGTAACGGGCTGAGAGTGAGACGGGAGAAATGAAAATCTCTCACCATTATGCATAGTAACCATATTAATCATGTAGGAGAAATAAGATAATTCACCGCGCCTTCTGGAAATCTCGTTTTCCATTATTGAAATAACTGTTGGAATTCACAGCACTAATTTATTGGCTCTACTTTTAATCTCAACGCGACAGGAAAATTCGCCCACTTTTATGGGATCAATGACACCAAGAATATGATGATTTGAAGCAATGATTTGGTGTCAATTTTCTGAAAAATTCTGACTGTAGGAGCTAGCGAAGCCGGGCGGAGCGGAGCACGATTACGGTCAGACTAAACGAAGCTCATTATTTCATTTTTGTGCTAAACCTTTTACTAGTAATTGCTAAACAAATCCTAAAACTCATTGTAAGGTACGGCCGGTGTCATTTGTATTAGACCTAAGGATTCAAGAAACGAAGCCAATTATATATTATATGTATCATTTATATTCCTCCCTTTTGTCTAGGGAGAATGACTTTTCCCAGAAGATTAACGTAATAAACCAATGCAATCATGCATACAGCTGTGCTCACTGTCTGTCTTAGAAGGAACGGAAGGAAAGATCCGTTTACAAACAATGCAGAATGCAGTCTGTAGAGGATATGTGAAGTACATTCAAGCCATGCACACTATGCTAATTATGGCATCCTGGGAATTTCTATCATTATTAGTACGTTAGAATGGATTGAAAGGACTACATCTCTCTCATCTCAAGCACCCAAAAAATCGGAGAAACACGTGCAGGTACGCGGGTATACCCCGATTCTTTAGTGACCGATGTGGTTGAGCATTTTCTGACAGTCAGAAAACTGTATTGTCAGTTTTATGAAATTCTTGACTTCAGTAAAAGAACTTAATGAATTAACTGTACGCAGCTAACAAAAACATGTCCTTCATGCTAGGCTAATTCATTCTTTTTAACTTATACATGAAATTAAATAAAAAATTACAAATGTTACATTTTAATTTTGAACAGATTCGCCAATGGGATCCATCATCTCAACTTGAAAGAGCTTCAATAATGCCTTGTCTTAATATTGGAATAAGATCTGGTTCTAGTTGTTTTCATTAATGTTTTCCTTGCCTTTCTCTATGTAGCAGGTTGGTTGTTTTAGACGATGAAAGAGTCGTTTCACATATGTAATTCAACATTTTGAGATAAATAAACGAAGGACCATGGATTATGTACAGGGTCAGGGTGTTCCCGAAAACGGGGTTCAACTGTTTGGTCGTGTTTTTGCATCGATGCACGAATTTATGTTACGGTCATTCGTATCATAGTCATTGATATAATGGGAGCCGTTTGAACATAAACGTAGTCAAACACGGATTGTGCCGAAATTGAAAATCAAAGATTATTTGTTTCTGCTTTAGCACTTTTTCTTCTTCAATTTATTTCTGTCTGCGAAAGGGAATATTTCAAAAATATAAATTCTATGGTGACTTTGACATAAATTCTTACATCCAAGCCAAGAGACGAACAAACTTTTATTCAGGAATATTCTGTATTATGTGTTTGTGGGTTACGGCCTTTGAAAAAAGGACAATAAAACTCTTTTCTATTCCACTCTGTATTATATGTCTATAACATACAAGAATGATAATCGAAGCGTTCAATCACTTAAATTTAAAGAGAGTCTCGAAATTCTCATGACATAGTTACAACGGTAGTAATTTTAAATAATTGTTGAGAGGATTGGAACCGAGAAATAAAACAAGTATATATCTGCCGCTGTTTCGAATGTCGCTTTTTGTTATAACTAATATAAACAGTATCAAAGTTTAATAGGAAAAACTCTGGGAAATATGACCAAATAACATCGCACGTCAGGTTTAGAACGGACTCATGAATTCATTTGAACCATTTTTTTTTCTGTTTCTTGACTGATAGTGGCTGTTCACCCATGTTTCGTTGTTTGTAACGACTCACAAGTTTGTCAACCTGATCCTCTCGAGGCTTTTGAAATTGAGGTCTTGATTTAGGTTCTCTCATTCGTCTTTCCTGTTGATTTCGTTTCTTCTGGTGTTTTAACGGCTTCAGACTTTTCCGAGTAATTTTCCCTTTGGCCTTCAAGCTTGGTAGAGTTGAAACTCCAAACTTGGCAGTGAGCCCAGAGTACTTTGGAAGTTCTTCATGTGATTCACGCAGCCCGAGATACGATTTATCCGCCCCAGTTCCTTCTACACCTGCTTCCACGAATAACTTCTTTTTCCGAGTTCTCCTCATTTTATTCTCCGGGTTAGTCGAACCATCTTTTGAATCAGAACTCAACTTTTCTCTATTCTTATTTAACTCCTTGCTCTTTTCAGCTCTTTTCTCCTTTGCTAGAAGAGCTTTACGGTTCTCCAATGAAAATTCAACAATTGGTCTCTGCAATGAAAGTTATACAAAAACTCGTTTTAATCGGATTTTCATAGAACTTTCACATGAAAGCATGGCTCCCACGGTTCTTTGTAAAGAATTATATAGAATTCGTGTGGAAAGAGTCATCAAGATCTCACCTGTTTGGGTGAAAATATCGTCGGGTTATTGTTGATGGCACGGAGTGCTTGCAATGCATGTTCGTGTTTTGTAAAAGTTACGAAACCAAATTGTTTGGATTTCCCAACTCCGTTGATATCCAAGTCCTTCAAATCTCTCATGATTTTTGTCTAATTAAAACGCAATACAAGAAACTGTTTAATTGGTGGCAAGTGTAAATTCAACTCTCAGGCAGCGACTTTTATTAGATAGGCTGAAACTTATGGAGCGGAGCAACGGTTACGACACGAGTACAAAGTGTAAACACAACATTACCTCAATAAGATGGGCGCCTTTTCCTCCATATCTGATAAATAGTTTCCTTAGATTTTTGTCGTTGAATTGAGGTGGTAGGTTGTGGATACAGAGTCGTACATCCGAAAGAAAAATATTTAAATTCTTAAGCATTTGCCTTTTGGCTCGATGAAGTTCTGTACGTTTGTTGGTGTCGGCGAGTGACATACCAGTTGCAGCTTCGGTCTCCGGACGAATAACTGACATGAACAAAGGAGAGATTTAACAAGAAAATTTCTCAAACAATTTCCATTATTTAAACTTACATCCTTCTCGAGCTAAGAACAAGTTTCTCTTATCCTTCGGTTCTTTTTTGTTGACATCTTGTAACTTGTTGTCGAGGTTCTTTCTCGACAATGCTTCTGAAATAATAAATTGTCGCCGTCCCATTACAAAGTGTGAAGGATCACTTTCGAATTTCAATATGCATTTTTGCATGTCCTCCGGTTTCTAGAATTTGTAATGATAACATATAATATAAAATATAAGATTAACATCTTAGAATATGATCATTTATATAACGAGTGGCGGTTCTAGCTATAGGCGAAGTAGGCAGCTACCCATAGCAGATTTAAGGCTGTGCATACAATTTGGCTGGGCCAGCCAATAGCAGATCATATGCCTTTGCCTGTAGCGGAGGCACATTAAGGCCTGCCTATAGCTAAAAAATTCCTGGAGCCGCCACTGCGAAAAGGTAAACATTTACTTGAAATTTGACAAATGCAGTTCCTTTTGGGTGCTCAGTGAGTCGGTCTTTACATAAGACGGAATAACATAATGGTCCAAATTCCTCAAAAAATACTTTGAGTTTTTCTGGTGTAGTCTCAAATTCTAGATTTCTTAAGAATAAAGTCTTCCCTTCATCCGCATCATCCGGAGTAATCTTTCGGCGTTTATGACTACCCTTGTCATCATCATCCGAATCCGACGACCCATCGTCTAACTCTGAATCCCTAAGTGAAGAAATAAAGGTTTAACTCTGTGTAACAATTCACCTATTTTCACTCCCAAGTTTAGTTTTCCCAAAGCAACAAATTAAATTGTCATACGAGTCATCCTCTCGTTCTCTGTTGAAAGATTCCTTCACATCCTGAATAATTCCGTCCTTATCTTCTTTCTGGTCAAAATAAGGAGTTTCATCCAGAGGTTCTTCTTTTATTTTTATTTCCCCAGAAACGTCCTCAGTATCTTCTTCTTTTATATCAATTTCCTCAGGTTTTCCTTGGCTGGGTTTCCCTTGAAATTTTTCTTTCGACAGTGCCCAATCAATAGCAATTGGTCGACCTGAATACAAAATTATTTTTTAAATCATTATGAAATATTGAGGTTCGAATTCTGAAAGTTATCGTATACCCATAAAAGGCTTCAAATTCAGTTCCCGAATTGCCTTCGCCGCTTGTGGTACACGTTCATATTGAATGAACGCACATCCAACCAACTTCCCATTGGGTTTTTTTAAAATGTTCACATCTTTAATGTCTCCACATGATGAGAAGTGCTTCCGGAATTTTTCATCAGTTACCTGAATTAATTAAATATTGTTCAAAAATGAGTTCAATAATCCTATCAAGTAAACAAATATGGAACTTTTCAATTTACGTTAATTTTAATCAAACGTTAATGTGTTTAGACTGGTGAAATCTTTTCGTAAGTTCGCCCTTCATTATTTAGCATTTTCTTTGATTAAGATAATTATGCCTAAATCGCTGTTCAAAAGAGAACGCTTTTTGTCGGAATATTGTAGCACCCAATGGAATTCAACTGGGTTATTTTACTATTTACTGAACTGCATGATTTTTTTTAATACTGAACTTATTCAGTCACTGTCTTCCATACAAAGAATGCCCAAGGGACACATAATACAAAATGCATATTATTTTAACAATAGTTCTTGTTGTTGAATATAATTCTACTCGTAGTAATGAAAAAAAACTATATACAATATAGTAATAATTTTTAGTATTTCTCTCAGAGTATTAAATATATTTTAATAAGTTGAATTATATAGATGGTTATTCTGAATTTGTGAAGAAGGGCAATCAACACAACATCCTCTCGAAGACTTTTTGGCAAATTAAATCTATTGCGAAAATTTTCAAAAAATAACGTAACAGTTTCCCTAGCACCTACAAACCTGAATCTGACTCTGGTGTTGTTAATCAAGATACAATTGAATTATTGAAGTAACAAATCCAACGTCAAAAAAGGAATTGGGCTTACCTGAAATGATAAATTTCGAACGATAAGTCGAGCTTTTTTTGATATTCTTTTCGGTTTCACTTTTGGAATGGCAACATTTTGACTATTTTGGTTCTCCATGCTTCTGAAATGTGGAATGATTTGATTTTCCCGCACTTCACTTCTTTATGCTATTTCCTTAAATGACTCAAAATCAAATGTGTCGTTTACTCAGGGTGTCAGGGTACATAAATGTACCCTGTCATTTACTGACTAATAAATTAAATTAAATCGATATATTAAACTCACTGATTAATTACATTAGGACTCGAGCACGCAATTAAGGAATTATGATTTCTATCCTATTTTGAATTATACTAATAAACTGTTCGCATAATTATAAGGAAAATAGGTATAAGATAGAATAGAATAGAATAGAATATAAGCTTTATCCGAAAGCTCGACTGATTAAAGAAATTTTTGTTATAAAAAATGTCTGCCGATTATTCCACTAAAAGTCAAAATAATATAAGCTTTATTTCCGCGTCAAAGTCATAAAGACATACTAATCTACTAATCATACAAATCGTACAATTCAATATATATAATTATTTCACGTGATTAAAACCAAAAGAGTTCTTTGGAGTTCGTGTCCTCCCGTGAATATGGCTGAATAAATGTTGAGTAAGACAAGGCAGTTTGTTTGTAATATTTGTTACATGTAGTGACTATTTATTTAACAATCGGGGTAAC
>JAQFYE010004423.1:0-13426 GCA_034694305.1 Protaphorura glebata
GAGCAGAATTCAAATAAAATATGTGTACGAATTACACGCCAGAACAAATGGTAAATCGTAGGAATTGAACCGAACGGGACCGAATAAATCACAATCCCAGTTTTAAAATACACTGCACAGACCGGATCAAATTTCTATTCTATGGAATGCATTTACTTTTTACAGGGTTTAACATATAAAGCAAAATGAATGTGAACTATAAAGTTTCGTAAGAAAAATTCGCGCGGATTTGGCTAGAAGACAATTAAGGTTCGGATACAGATCAGTAGTATCCCTGGCTTCGAAATTGTCATTTGCGCTAACTGTAAATTATCGAATAGAAGTCCGGAATTGTATATTGTTCATGTAAAGTTGTTCATATATTTACCACTTTCTCCGAAAGGACCAGACCAATTTGCAAAATGTCCGGGTAAATAAAGATATGATTCTATTTAAATCCCGGCCACTATTAAACCACGGCTTTTAATCGGTCATTGACAGCAGTTGTATAACTTGCTATACTATAACTACCGTCAAGCTAGGCCCTTACGGAAGTCGGATATCTTTCCTTTGACTCATATCGTATCTCGTATGGAGAAAGTGGTGAAAGTCTGCCTCTTGCTCTAACCTTAACATTATCGTATGTTACCGATAAAACCCGAAGTCCGTTTTAACCGGCAAATCCCTCCGTAAAAATTGGTCCAGACAGAACCTAACCTAACTTAACATAACATAACCAGAATTGACATTTCCCCAGTCAGGGGTAATATTGAGATTGCATTTGGCGTAGTTTATGAAATGACCATAATACAATGTCGGGTTTTGTCAAATTGGAAAATTGTCAGATTGGAATGAAATTGCAATGTCTTATGTTACTGTTAAATGTGCCTTTATTAATTAATGACAGAATTTAATTATTAATTACATAATTAACAATTATTAATTGTTGTTAAAATGTACTGATACATAAGGATATTGATTTTGGACTTGATTAAAGTCCTCAACTCCTCACATTGAATCAACAGTAAGTGTCATTGATTCCGGCTCTGAAGAGACATCATTAATTAAATTGTCCTAACTAAATACAAGCCCGGGGGCTTGTAATCAGTATTTATGTTATTACGTACGTAAATAAACAGAGTTTGTTGTCATAGAAACTGTAATCCATGTCACCAGATGTCACCCTCTAACTACTGCTGTTAACCAGTGCTTTGGTAAATATTATGATTAGTGATTTAACTGTCATTTCGTCACAAGAATTGAGCCAATGGAGTTGAGCCGAATCAGCTCTGTTCCACCTGCCGAAGACCACCCTCCATCCTCTTCTCGCTCTTTTATTCCCTCATTTTGCATGGGAGGAAATCAACATAGGACAGAAAAAATTGGATTCAGAGAATCTCGTCAATCTTCATTCAAGTACTGTGGTGGTGAGACGAATAGAATTCAGCAGTCAAAACATTAACTTCCGTCCCGTCCTCAATTAAAAATAATATATAACGAACCAGCTGTCTAGTTGACCTCTGACCAGTTAAAACATGGATCCTGGTGATATGGACCCTTGTGAGTGCGTTTGGAGCCATGAATTGGCCACAAGAAGAATCGTCAACATTGTAAGTCAATCATAATATCATTCAAAATAACTCAATTAGTCCACTTTCATTCAAACCTCCATAAATCGAACTCATAACTGATAATAATATATGATAACTGACAACTGATAGGCTAATGGCGATGCTCGGGAAATACAGGAATTAGAATCTTAAATTACCAGAATTTCCTTAAATCGGGCTAATTTTCATACAACATTCTTTAAGAGTTAGTGAGTTCGATCAGTTCGATATAAAAGTTAACTGGCTGTCCTGTAATGTCAAGAAAATGATACTACGACCACAAAATTTGCATAATTTAACATTTAGAATAGGGTGGAAAGCAGATTTTGCCGTAGGCGACATTATCATTAGCATATTGTTGGAAATAGTAAATATTATTGGTCTTTAAGATGACCAACACTGAAGCCTACTACTCTTTCTGAGCCTTAATTAAGACTGGGAACGCTTGATTTTTAAGTCTTGACACCCATTTTACTGGTGTTTTCGTAAAATTTTATTGATTTTGATCGCACATTCCATATTCAAGGTTTTGAGAGAAAACGGCCACTTTGGTACACATTGTTTTGAATATTTTGTGGTCAGTGGTTAATATTATGAGAAGCTACAAAGTATTTGAAGAAGGAAAACAAGTTTTTTATGGATGGGACAGCCGTGTGTAGACATTTGCTAGGCCATAGGAACGCTAGGATGTAAAGAGTGAATAATGATCAGGTTGTATGACGTAATTTTAATTTGAAGTACTTTTACATGCTCAATCTGCGTGCTCATGCTCATATTCGTATTTATTTATCCTGGGATTAGTTATTATGTAAATTTTTTTAAGGAGTTTTCGGTCATTTCGTTCATAATATGCGCTGTCCTTCGATTTGACCCGGAATTTAGAGTCAGAATGCATTGAAAGAATCAATACAAGCAGAAGAACAATGCAAATTAGGTTTGTGATGCCTTATCACTTATAGTTAACAATGATTCATAAAGAAGCATATCTGTCAAGAGCCAAGTAAGGTATTGCATTGGTAAGACGAAGCTGTACATTTGACATGATGTCAAATGCGAAGATGTGTCAACAAATATAATCCAAATTGGATTAGAGAAGACCTATAATGATGCAGTTTGTAACGGGCGGTTCGCATCTTTTCTAGGCCACATTGGGGGACATTTTTTAAGTTTGGTTTAGTTTGTCAATTAACGAAAATGTGGAGTGATGGCGAAACATGGTGGTACAATTAGTGTTTCGGTTAACCACAGAGGTCAAATCCATAAAGGACGTATCAAACTACATGTTTCTGCTCGCCCTTAACGAAACATCTATTTCTCTTTTAATATTTCATAAAACTATAAAATTTCGGTGAAATCAGAATGCTGACTTCATTGGATTAGAATTTAGAAATCGTACTTTCTCCAGATGAAGATATGATTCCATTGTTCTCTTAAGAGGTGACTAATTTCATGGCGAAATAGCAGGAGTAATTAAATGCGTTTCTCTTCCAATCAATCAATCAGGTCAATAAAACTGGAACAGTCATTAAATTCAGTTGACTCCGTATGTCCGATCAGGGACAGCCACGTCATTTAGGGACAACAACAATTGGTCATAAAAAATTGGTGTGGTAAATGTCAGCACTAAAGTTCAGGAAATAAGGAGCTAAATAATACCCTTGTTAACTACACTTTCCTACGTATGTAACTTCGTACATTAATTATTAAGTACCCAGCCAAAGACAGAATTTTTTGAACATCTGTACGCGGACATGGCATTATGGATTATTATGGAAATGGATATTTGCTTGCATGCATAAATTTCCCATATGCTACGTTGTTCGTACGTGCATATTTCTGGTATAGTAACGGTTTTTCCCAATAATTGCTATCAATTGACACTATCCGGTTAATAATAATCAGTAATGTACCGCCTTCCACAACTTACGGTTTCATAAACATAAAACGTTTGGGTGGAAACCAATTTCGTCAAATGCCCCTATCGATGGTTTCTGATTCATAAAGTCAAACAGGATTGACGATAACGTATGAAAACTAAAACGTCCTGACAATTTATGATCAGCGAGACTGAAAACTGGACATTTAATTGTTTTTATGATTCGGACTGTGAAAGTATTTTGTATCCTGGCTATGCAGGCTGCCCTCGTTGCCTGGTTTAGTTAGGTGTTGGATCCATCTGGCAGACATAGTGTGTGTCCGATGTCACTCTTTTAACAAATGTTTTTTCCGCTAGCTTCTTTCCAAATGAATCGGTATTACCCATTTTTAGAAACAGCCGCAGATGTTTTAACCTAATGTTTAAGACAAATATCAATACGGTGAGGGTGGAGTCAATCAAATCGAGGTCACATTTTGTATGCTTGCAAATCGAAACATGGAATGTAAATGTAATCAAATTCTTAGTGCGTTCCGACATCAATGCATTGCATTTAGTTGGAAATATCAGGCAGGTAGGCTGAGTAGACCCGAATAACCAACACCACCAGGAAGTTCATGAATTTATTAGGAAGTATACCCGGGTTGGTTAGTTTGTTGTTAATGAACTAAGATTTAAAATGGTACGACTTCATGTAGTTTTGTATTTGAATAGAACATAATATTTTACGTTGAATTGAACTATGATGAAGATTGATAAACCTTGAACCATGCAACCTTTGATTGGTTGGGAAATCTTTATAAACAGGAAATCAATACTATGACGTGACGGTGTAGGATCATAATATGTAAATGGTGTAAATTTATGTTTGCATGCAAATATGTGCTAAAAATATCATACATAGGATTCATAGGAACTAAACCAATTTCCTTCATGTCAATTCCAAAGATTATTTGAAGACATTTCAATTTGCAATTTACGACAAATTATTCATTTATTTGTATTTTCTACAGGTTCGACAGACTCAAGACTACTGCACTGACAACGAGTGCTTTACTGAAAGTAAGTGACGCGTAATTAATTTATCTCATTTTAATAGGATTTGGATAGTAATGACAATTTAGTTGAAAGTTGACGCAATCCATCCTGCACATTAATTGGTAATATTTGCTTTGCACTTCAATTGCGTCATTTTGTATGAACAGTTATAGGACAAAGTATAGTAAGTGTAGTGCGAGTGCGTTTCATAGGAAATGAAGGACCGAATGTTCAGATGCCACGTAGTCGTTATCTTTTCTGAAACCACAGCCTGAGCATAAAGCTCAACAATAATATAATGTAGCTAGTAGCTAGTAAGGTTAAATTTACATTGCACATTTTTAGCAAACATCAAATATTCAGAATATTATTAAACTAATCCAGTTATAGTTAGACACATTGTACATGAGATATACACATGATGAATTTATGCCAGGATTTGATAGTTAGTGTAAGTGTAGTAAAACGTTACAACACTCAATTCAAACTATATGAATACAATTGTACTCGTTTCGAGGAAGCCTACACGTACAATTATTTTTCCATGAATAGAACTATATAATATTCGAAAAATCGCATGTTTGTATTTCGTAATTCCATCCAGCTGATCAAAATGCATTATACTGTGCTGTAAATGTTGTACCTCTTTAGAGTGTCTGATTAAGTCTTGTTATTTTGAACAATCCGTTTATCAGTTTGATTAGTATTGACATTAACAAAAACAATACAATTATTTCACCAAATTCTAAGCAACAACCATTCTAATCTTTACAGTAAACTTGACAAAAAAGTATATTTGACCACTGCTGATTAAATTGTAGGTAGTTTATCTGTCCGTCAAAGTATACTAGCATGCGCTTAGATTCACAGCATAGTATATGTAGATAACGACAGAATTCGAAATGTTCCACGCAATACTTGACGACGCCTGATTTTAAATCTGAATGTATCTGATGTATCGTCAGAAACTATTGAAAAATATGTCGGCACCATCTGACACATATTGTGCTGATATCTGTACGAATTAGTCAACGCGAACGCTTTTTATTTCTTAATCCGGAATCACATGCAGAATGTCCAATCAAATGTTACTGGTTCCGTAGAATTAAGACCGATTTCAATTTTCTGTCCGAATAGTTTTCATAGTTCAGATTAGTTATGAGAAACTAGTTGCCTTTGTCTAACTAATCAGTTATTTTTTAATTTAAAATCAGCACCAGGAGGTCCAGGAACTAATGGCGGTCAAGATGGGAACATGGCTATGTTCTTCATTGGTTTGTGGTTCATGTTTGCCTTGATCTTGTACTTTATGCGCCCAAAGACATCAAACCCACCATCCAAGGCTCGTGATGACTCATCATCTGTAAGTCCTACTCAGAATTTCGAAATTCTACGTAGCCGTCAGAAAACTGAAGATGTCTTATTTGACCTTGTTTTTCATTTTTAGGGACCAAGCTATGATCCACCAGCTCCGGCTATGTTCTAACGGCAATCGACCCGGCACAACTTCCATTCATTCAACCAAACGACACATTACTGCAAAACAATTCTTCGTGCACCATTTCACACTTCAATTGGCTTCAATTTATTCCTCTCGCTCTCTCCAAAATTGAAGATTGGCTAGTTTTCTCGTTCTCCAAATTCGTTTCACTTTATTGTGAAACTAAAATCTAAAATATTCACCAAAATTTAGTTTAATTTAATTTTTTTTGAGCATTCTGATTTTGAACTCGAATTTGATCAGTTTTTCCTAAAAACGTCTGTGATCAATAATAATATTACGTATGCAAAAAAACTAACAACCTAGCTGGACTATAATCTGTATATATGTGTACATAACTACATTGTACAAAAATCAAGCGGAGAAACGTCTCCTCTTTTCAATTAAGTTTATTCCTAATATTCCAGAATTCAGGGCTTAGCTCAATACAGCTCTAAGAAAATTTGACTATCAGATTCAAATCTCCACACTTATAATCAAACATTGTTCTCTCTGTCAATCTCTATAAAGTATAGTTCAGGAGATCTTAAGAAGTCCCAAAATTTTAATTCGAATGAAATTATGGTTTCTGTTAGTACTTAGACGGTTGTAGAAATACTGAAGATGCGGGAGGCTATTTTGCTAGACAAACCAATCAGGAAGTGGTTAATCTAATTGTACGTTGCTGGTGATCCATGAGAGTCTTATTAATTATGTTTATCTAATTTACTGTTATTGGCACATATTGGTAATTGGTATTTAATTCTAATCCTTCGGTTCGGCTCTAAAAATTTTAAATCTCTTTGGAAATTTTGCTGTAATATTAAGGTATTAATTTCTTAGCCCGATACAATTAACGAGAATGAATGAATGGAAAATTAGGGGTACAAGCTGCAAGATGCAAGGAGATTACAAATTGAATTTAGAGTCACTTGAAGGAACTAAGTCTTTTGAAATTATTAGGGACACGTGTGTGAGTTTGAATGCTAGGAGTTTAAAAGAGATTACGGTATTTTAACGCGCACGTTTACTTGTAGAACGTATATTTTGGTGTATGAATGTTTCCCTCGCAAATAGGTTTTAATTGCTCTTCGAGTTAATTATTATTGTTGAGTCAAGCCCCTTTAAGTATTAAAAAACAAGTGAAGTAAGGAGGGGACAGGTGAAAGGTACCTTCGAATTAGGAGTTTGTTATAAACAGTCACGCCTAGCGCCGCGTAGTACTGAATTAATTTGTATTGGTACAGGAACTCAAAAGAGGCCAAAATCCCTGATAGAAATTCAAGACTTAATATTTACTTACACACGATCTTTCAGGGAATAGTTGATCAATCAAGGCGGAAAGTTAGTTCTCATGTATAAAAATTGAATAATTTCGTACCGTTCCATTGTCCTCTAATTTTTGAAATAACTCCAGAGTTCCAGTGCCAATACCTTGCGCTTTCTTTCATTAAATGTTTCTATTTCATGGCCCTCTATTGAAATTCCAAAATTATATTGAAGATTTTGAATTCGGTTCATAATTTTGATTAAGATTACAATCAAATAAGTTCAAGTGCAATGATGGATAAGCAGGTGCTCTATATTATTAGTGTTAAGTGCAGGAGAGTGAGGACATGAAATGCAAAAATCAGGAGGATTCATTACACGATGCCGAAATATCGTAGACCAAAATATCACAAGCCAAAATATCGCGTGGGTGATATTTTATAAGCAGTCCTATAAAATATTTCTAATCTTCAGCCTTTCTGATTCAATTGTTTTTTTGTCCACGCGATATTTTGGTTTGCGATATTTTGGTCTGCGATATTTCGGCAGGCAAAGCAACTAATATAATTCTAGTTTCTTATGGATCTCAAGTGTACATCTGCGGGGATATGAAACTAACACAAGAAGAAAAATGTAGTGCATGCAAATGAAATTGTCAATCCACTTATTATCATCATCGTTTGTATACAAATTCCTGAAATTAAGAACAACGCCAAGAAATTAATTTTTATCTAATTCTTCGTATTTTACCAGTAATCACAAAGTAAAGAGAAATGAGATAATAAAATAATTTGATGAATAAGGCCAACAAGTGTTGCTTGATATTGTTTTCTTACTGCAAAAGACTAGGGACTCTAGGTGGATATTAGACTCGGATCAGCCTCAGCCTGTGAACTTTCGCGACTAGTTATTTCAGGGGTCCAGTTCAAGAATATTAAGGTTGCTCCAACTGTAAAATTCTAGTTCATTCGATATTATTTGCTAGGATGAGACGGAAAACAAAGATTATTCGACATTTGATAATCTCTACGTGACGAATGAAATGGCAAAATTGGTTCAGGGTAAAAATGTCTTCTATTACGAAAATCGACGACGACCTCGTTGCAACCCATGCCGAAAAATTTCTGCAAGTTCTTACTCTACTCTGAATTTGTTGCACTGAACATGCAGTAATAATTAGGAATATCCTATAATTAATACAAGGAATAATTATATCTACAGACGATATTTCTTTTTTCTATAGGACGACAATAATTGAATAGCTTTAAGATTTTGTGTCGACTTCAGGTTCATGGTCTGATCTGATATCTTCTCTCGATGTTATGTGTTGGACTCTGCTCTGCTATTCGGATCTCGAAGTTGGAAATAAATCTGTCAAATCTGATACGTAAATATCTGGTTTCAAGAGATATATTATACAACGACTGAAGTTGTCTAAAATCTGACCTAACGAATATGATTAGACCACCATAATAGTTGCGACTCCGAATAAAAATATACAGTGTAATAATAAGAATTGAGCAGTTTATTGAAAATTCAATAATTAAAATATATCCGAAAATTCAGTTCTCTGCTCCAGTCAATCCAATAATAACAAAATGTAATAAAATTCGAATTTATCCATATCAATTTTAGAATACGAAGTCAGTCATAAAAGGGGAGAAAGTCTTCACTTTTTTAATTATATAAACATTACCTACCGCTGGATTTTTGTAGTAGCTTGTTAAAATTGAAGCAGTATATTATTATGCATAACCGTCTCTTTACCAATTCTCTCACACAATCCTTAATATTATTTCATTTTCTTCTAAAAATTATGAAGCGATATGATATACTTCACTTTGTCCTGCAAGTATAATAATATGTATTCCAGAGAGCAATCACCATAACGTCAACATTAGACGGATGTAGTAGTAAAATACGCATATCATTTACATCTAGAATACAAAAATTATATAAATATTAAACCACAGCTATATTGGATCGGATTATAAATATCGTGATTTCGCAAGAATCGAATGTAACAGTGAAACTGTAAAGATCAAGTGTATAATCTAGGGTTCGATCTAGACGAGGAGGTCAAAGCCAGTGACAATCCTAAAACGTTAATAGTAGATATTTTCAGTTCAACCTTTATCTTAAAAAACTATGGGAATCCCCCACAAATTAATTCTAACAAGAATGCGCAGTGAATTCTGAATACAGTATTTTCTAACGCTAGAAAATTACCTCTGGTCTGACCTACAGACTTGCTCGTTAGTCGAGACTCATGTGACAAAAATACTATCCCATCATTGTTGCACTTCATTTGTACTTTAGAATGTATATAAAGTGGGTTTGCACTAATTAGTATTACTCAGCACCGGGCTAAATAGAAAAGTTTGGACTTCGGAATTGTTTAGAGACCATATAGAACTGCTCGGTTGGTTATTCCGTATTTTGGTCAAATATCACAAAAACCGAATACCGAATAATCTGGTCTGGCGCAGCTCCAAATATGAAAGTTGTCCTTTGACTTTGATTTCGGAGTCATCCTAAAAAATTCCTTCCACCACTCTAGTTTTAAAAAACTAGCGATCAACTTTCAAGAGGTCAGTCGGACAGCTCTGTCTTAATATTAGAAATATTAGGAGTATATATTACATTGGCAGTAACCAACCGCGAGCATACTTCATAAACACTTGAGAAATATATTCAACATGCCAACTTGTTTTAACTAAAGTACAGCAAAATGAACACGTTTAACCTAACAGCTCCAGTAATTTTTAAAAGAATAAGCTTGTAAAACATTCTACAATAAGTTATGAACAATTGATTGAATTATGAATACGTTTTCTGAAGAAACTCGACTGATATCTTTCTTATTAAGAAAATCGGAATCCTTAACTCTAAATCCTTTTACGTTGGTGGAGATTCAGGAAATTCGCGACGAGCAAAACATCTTGATGGCTCAACCGGTTTTTTCTTTTTAAGTATGTTCAAAACTCTGTCAAATCTACCAGTCGAACTTGGCTCATGTAATAATAGATCCACCATGCCTTTTGCAAAATTGGCCGTCGATGGTAACTCCCTAAACTCATTGATGTAGATCCCAACACGTTTTTTTTCTTGGGGTAGAGCAAGGTCCGATTCGATAGCAGGCTCCTTATCTTCGTCCTCGTCATCTTCTATGAGAATCTCTTCATAGTCAAGAATATTTTGGGTTTCACCCGGATCCGCACATCGAGCCTTCAGTGGGCTTCTTCCATCGTAACATGTATTCTTCATGGGTGAATTTTCGGAACTAGTAACTTCGTCATTAGTAAGTGATGACAAATCATTGCAATCTTCTACTACTTTCGGATCGACGGGAGCGAACACATCAGACTTCTTGCACACTTTCGCAACATTCTTTTCATACTCCACATCCTTTTTTGCCAGTTCTTTAGTCTTCAGTGTCAGGAATAATTCATCCCCGTCCAGGACGTTCCCTACGGATGACACCAAACACTTTGATAATATACCAAGGTGTTTGGGATCTGGTACAGCATTTGGGTCCAGCATTGCAGAAACGTCGAATGGCAGGGAATACTGCCAAAAATATTTATGAATTAATAAGTTAGCTAATAATTGTATAAAAATATTCGTGAGCTGAAATAAATGAGAGCGTATTGCCCGAGCGATCAAACCCTTATCCTGGCCACCATATTGCCTAGTTAGTGAACTAGTACCAGTACCAGTGCCAGTACTTTACTTTGCCGCTGATAAATAGTTTTGCTAATACAGTAAATATTCTCACCTGCGTACTCTGAGAGTCCAAGGTCTCTTGTGACGTGCCCTCATCAATTATAAGCCTACCACTGGATACAGTTGACACCTAGCAATCAGAGTTGAGAATTAATAATGTTAAAATTATTGTTTTAAACTTTCATTAATTGAAATTCGTTTTTATAGCACAAGTCCATACAATCCAGATTCCACGTAACGGAATGGCTTAACCGTGAAGTAAATCCCATTCAAAAGCAGCCAATATAAATTGTCTGCGCGAGATCCGAACCTTTACCAGGTTGAGGTGATAAGGGTTTGGGTTACCCAATGCCCATTCCACTTTTCTTACAAATAATTTTGACAATATCGTGCAAATAATTTCTTACCCCTGTGTCCTGAGAGTCCTGGGACAGTCGCTGTGAATCCTCGTCAATTATTAATCGGTCAGTTGATCCAGATGTCTGTACATAATTATCGTTGCTTTAAATTGGTGAATATAATAAACTTTTACTTTAGATAATGGAATAAATAATTTCTCACCTCTGTTATCTGGGATGGCGGAGGTTGCTGAGTTGAACGACACTTCGCTACTGCTGACATGCCACTCGACTCTGTTGACGGCTGTAAAATCAGAATAGCAATTTAGAAAACGACCTTATAGTTTTAATCAAAGAACGCAAATATTTTCTCACCTCGGATCTCTGCGATTCGGAATTTCTCTGAGATTCCGTCTTCTCTTCGGAATTATCCTGAGATGTTGTGACAGCTTCTAAGTCAATAACGAGACGATTGCTGCTTGCACACGATGAAGATGCCTAATGATAGTCATAATATTAATTTGTAAATTAAACTCCATATCAAACTACAGCAACAGTTTTAACACAACGCCAATAATGTTAGTCAAAGTTTCGTTACCTGAGAGGACGTAGACTGGGACGACTGAATTATATCTGTTCTTATCTTGATTAAACACATCTCTTCATCATCCAAGTCAACAAGTACAGGAGTTGGTTTGAAGACTGGCAATTCTTCAATTTCTCCTTCATCATCCTCATATTTTTCATCACAACCTGTATTCGAAATATAAAATTATATTAAGTCTATCAATCTGAATTGAATTGCTTCAAACCATCAGTATTACTAGAAAATATGATGGAATGACACGTACCTTGACCATTTTTGTTTTCAAGTCGCAGTCCTTGAGCCTTGGCCCGATGGAGAGCAAGGGCCTTCTCGGCACGTTCCAAAGTACCGGGTGAGTCAGCCCGATAACTGTATCCCTCTAAAAGCGAGGGTGACACCGGTCTTGTTTTAGCTACTGGAGTTCCAACTCGTGCAGGTGATTTGTAACTAGTAGTGGTTTCAATTTCTAAACTAGTAGCGGATGAGGCGAGGAGACCTTCGTTTGGATTTGAACTGTCTACCGTAGTCTTGAAGACTGGGTTCGGCAAAAACCGTTGACTAAATTCAACCTCAGCTTTTTCTGAACCAAAACTAGACTCCAGAGATTGAAGACGCATATCGATGTCTTTAGATCCCGGACTAAATAACATAGAATAATCGACAAAAGCCACCGGCGAGACGGATTGTCCAATTTCGACTCGTAAGTCCACATCATGCGATCCTACCTTTGCATGAGGATTTTGCAGTTTTAAACCAGTTGATGTTCGGTCAGACCTGGAAAAAATTATATTTGTTAAGTATTGTCACTTTCACTCAAATCAGCTTACTGGTCTTGGGCCCGACTTATTAAAATAAAAATGTTACAGTGAAATATTATCATGTACTTTTTGAAGAGAATTGGTTGCTTTCCTACATCGCGTAGGAAGGTATCGCAAGTAGTAGAAACCCCTAGCGCAGAAGAATATTTTTAAAGCAAATATTTATGTCTCACTAACCCACTCCCACCGGCAATTTTGCATCTTTTGCTCGGACTTACGACTTCAGGTCCACTATCATAGTCCCTTTTACGATTTGCACTCTGTTGACGTTTATATGGTTCCTGAATGTGATCGTAAAACAAGTTTATATTCTGACCTGACGAAAACCTTGGAGCCCCAAGCTTCCGGAATTCCTGAAAATAAAATAAATATTTCATTTAATACAAGATAACCTTTTCTACATGGGTGCTGAAATTATACTTACATCGACCTGGCCTGGGGGAACGGGAGAATTATATCCAGCGAAAGCATAGAGACGATCACGATCAAACCCACCGGAATTATTCTCTTGTGCTTTTCTTCCATCTGTAAGAAAAGACAACGCCAACGACATACCAATTAATAGTGCTCGGATCGAGTCGAGTTGAACTCGAAAAATTTCGAGTCGAGTCGAGTTGGACATTTTTATGACTCGAAACTTTCGAGTCGAGTCACGAGTCGAGTCGAGTTGAAGTATGACTCGACTCGAGACTCGACTCGACTCGAC
>JAQFYE010004424.1:0-13423 GCA_034694305.1 Protaphorura glebata
TTGCGACAGCCATTAATGTTGAAGTCATATAGACATTGAATTTTTTGAGTTTTTTTGCACTTTTTTGTTTGTTTGGAGTTACCGGCTCTCTTTAATACCCGTCCACCCTCTTTGGGTTTTCCCGTGCGTAGGCTTCACGAAAATATGGTCCCTCTCCCTGGAACAACCAGGACCCAAAATATTTAGAAAATTATTTAATTCAATTTAATTCACAGGCTAAAAAAGCTGACTGGCGGAAAAAGCACGAAGAATTTATCAATACGATTCGAGCTGCAAAGGAATATCAGAAACACGTGGATGCTGGAGGAAACCCAGCGGACCTCCCTCCTCCACCACCTTCAGACAATTCTGATTACATCCAATGTCCACACTGTGGAAGAAAATTCAATGAAGCGGCTGCTTCAAGACATATCCCCAAGTGTAAGGATATCAAGTCGAATAAACGGTGAATTTGTGTACTCAAAATTTAATATTTTATCCTGATAACCTACGGCCTAATCCTCATCATTGTTATGTAAAACTGACTAATTGCACGAATTTTTGGGAACGAAATAAAATGGAATACGACTAATGTGTAAATTTACAGACGATATGAATTTCCGTGGTCATTATTTTTTTGCAATTATTTATATGAAGGGCCTTATCCAAAACGACTCTTAATTAGCAATAAGAAAAGTTACAATGAGATTACACTGATCCCCGAACTAATTTGACAACTTTCATACTAGGGTAAGCTCATACTTTCCAACCAATAATATTATAAAACGATTTCCAGGAAATTCCATTTCGGTTAGAAAATTTTCTTTTGTATTCGACCAAAAGTATCGCATGAATTTTTGATGATAGTTCTTTTGAACGTGGATTGGACTGAAGGTCTGGGGGAAGGTAACGTTATTGATTGGCAGGGAGTGGAACCTATTGTCCATTATTCATAATGTGCGTGGGAACTAGAAGGCTGGTGAAAATTTAATTGACCGTCGACGATACGTTGTATGTTGTACATATTACCTACTCCAATTTCCGTCACTCCAATCGATTGGAATTTGAAATCCACAAGGTGTAATGAAAAAAATTGCAGAACCGCAGTCCGAGTGAATAAATTATTAGCAGACTCTTTGCACACATGCACACATGTGTTCTCAAGAAACCGTTTATTGAAGTACCTATTGTAAATTGCACTTCCCGAAACGAAAATACAGTGAGGTTCAAAATTATGTCTTTTATTGAATGCATCTGGGAGTGCGAAATAATTTGCATGATGCAGGCATGCAGGTATTGTTAGAGCTATGGATTTAATGATTTAATTAATTGGCCGAATGATTATCCATTATCCGATATTCGAAGTGATTTTCTTCTGAGATGGAATTGTACAGGTAAGTACCGAAAGGTTTTATAATTCGTTAGATTAACTGGAAAAATTATGGTAATGTCAAGAGGAAGAGGAACAACACCGAATAGTAACCGAATACTGACCGAATAGTTGGGTTCTCAACGGAATTGATTGTATTGAAATTATATTGTATAAATTGTATAGATTGTATAAATTGAAATACTACTGTACCAATAATGTTAGAATTTCAGCCCGAGAAGAGCACCAAATAATGTCACGAAAACAATATTGTAACATTTTAATGTTGATGCCGCACTAGGGGCCGTTGTAGTTGGAGCCGACGTCGTTGTTACAGGTGGAGCTTCTGTGGTTGTCGTTGTTATTGGTGGAGCTACAGTGGTCGTTGTGGTGACAGGTGGAGAACTAGTAGTAGTCGTGGTCGTGGTTGGTCCAGTGGTAGTTGTTGGTCCAGTGGTAGTTGTTGGTCCAGTGGTAGTTGTTGGTCCAGTGGTAGTTGTTGGTCCAGTGGTAGCTGTTGGTCCGGTGGTAGTGGTTAGTCCGGTGGTCGTGGTTGGTCCAGTGGTCGTGGTTGGTCCAGTGGTCGTGGTTGGTCCAGTGGTAGTGGTTGGTCCAGTGGTAGTGGTTGGTCCAGTGGTAGTAGTTGGTCCAGTGGTCGTGGTTGGTCCAGTGGTCGTGGTTGGTCCAGTGGTCGTGGTTGGTCCAGTGGTAGTGGTTGGTCCAGTTGTCGTGGTCGGTCCAGTGGTCGTGGTTGGTCCAGTGGTCGTGGTTGGTCCAGTGGTAGTGGTCGGTCCAGTGGTCGTGGTTGGTCCAGTGGTCGTGGTTGGTCCAGTGGTAGTGGTTGGTCCAGTTGTCGTGGTTGGTCCAGTGGTGATTGTGGTTGATTCAATGGTGGTATCCTCCTCAGTTGTCGCTGTTGTATCGTCATCAAAAGTAAAAATTATTTTGTCAAGGATGTCAATACTTCCGTCGGTTCCTCCGGACGCCAATTTAAACACGATCTCCTGAAATTACAACAATATTAATTATATGCAATAAATTCAATATATTTCTAATGACAAATCGACGCTACCGAGTCTATTTTAAAGTTGTGCACTAAGTATTTCTATATAAAAGATATTAGCTTCTTTCGATGCTGCCTCAACCAATGCTATAGCGTTAATTCATTAATCGTGCATTGTTACAATCCGCAAAGCTACACCTGGTAAACTGATAAGGGACTCCTATGACCCATGAGTGATTCGGCTGACAAAATATGTTAAAAGAAACGTACAGTTTCGGGACTGAGAGCAGGTAATCCAGAAATATCATATGACGGCGACATCGCCCAGTCATTCGTGTCTGCAACAATTGCGTTAGGCCGAATATTGACGATTGGAGCAATAGAATTTTCTCTAAATCGAACTGTAATGTCCGCATCTGTTGCCTCAACGTAAACTCTCAGAGTGACATGAGTTGGTAAAGCACCACCAGCAAGTTTCCCCACTACAATAGACATGTGGCAATTTCTTTCACCACAAGAACTCCAAAATCCAACACTTCCAGTTCCAGGGTCAGTACTTCCTTGTTTGCAAAGGTCCAAATGATTATCTCGATAAGTACACAAACTAAGAACGGTCCCTGCAACTTGGTCAAAATCAGCCTTCGTGTCAATAACTACTTCGAAAGAACGGATATTTGGGGTGAATAGACAAATTAATAAAAATATTAAATTCAGAATACTCTGTCTTCGGGACATGATTGCAATTGGCGATGAATCGGTTCAATAGATCTGGAGCACAAAGGGAGAGTGGAAAAATATGTTAAAAAAACTGAGTCTTTATGAAGCGGACGGATCAAAAATCCGATAAATAATATTTTAGGGTAATGAGTGACGTCCGGTTATAGCTTTGTTCTTTTCCATACTTTTATGGCCATTGTATAAATTAAAGCCAGAGATTTGTTCATATTATGGTACGTTATAGTTTTATACAATCAGGATATAAAACTAATCTCGTCATTTCATATTCCCTGGTAAGGCGCGATCAAATGTTACGGCATATTTCGGTAGAGAATATGTTAACCTTCCAGCATAAGGACAGTACTCCCGCAATAACATATTCCTGTGGAGGATATCCTCGCTGAAACAACCATACTACATCAGTAGATAAAGCGACTAACGATAGTTTTTTGAATTCGTACCAACTTTGGCATTGTTGATCCGATTTTCATTTTTTTGGAGACAAGTCGTTTTTAAGAAAGTGCATTTTCTTATTTTTGGACAAAATTTTTAAATACGGATCAACCATTTGTACTTCTACAAAATTTTGTCTGTTAACTACGCTAAGGACAAGGTTATTTCCAGGTCTGCTACCTCTCATGGTTTAATCATTATTACTAAAAAACTTTATACTCCCATGAAATTCTTTTGCTTTCCTTGGATTTTTGAAACTGTTAAAATGAATTCCGGAGCTAAGACTGCAAACTTGTGACTAGTTCAATTTGAAGTAATAATCTAGAACGTGTTAGTTATTATATTAGGTTAATAATTTTTGTTGGATCTACATTCTGCTGGCAAAATTTATTGGCCGGTAACTGCAGATCGTATAACCCAGGTTATAGGGAGAATGGTAAAATTGACTAGATAATGTTTTATGAAGGAGCTTCTGAAAACATGATTTATGTAAACCTTTCTCTGTGTAATTTTTATGATTACTTGGCCAATAAAGGCATGACAATGGGGCCGTTCAAATATTTGTGATGCAATACAGGTATATGGCTCGCAATAATAAATTCTTTAACTTTCCGCCATACCGTTGGTGGCTTATTTACTTAAAGAAATACTATTTCGCATGAAGAATACGGGTCCATAAACGTTAATCAATGTCCATCTGAAAATTAAATAGGTGAATGGGAGAATACATTCATTGAATGGGAGCGTTCCACGATGCTGGCAGCATTTAAGCCAATGAGTTGTTAAAGTTATTGATTGAAATTATGAGTCATCTAGCTATCACTTCAATGCTGTAGCACTGAACTTCATCTTTGATTGAAGAGGTCAATCTCACAATTGGACACAAAATTATTCCGGATTTCATCTCGGCAGCAAATTAGTTATATTTCATTATGACTGATAACTAAGTCAGAGTCTTTGCCCCAGAATGTCGTGATGTTACAGATGTTAGGTCAAAACTCATATCTACAAGTCAAAATGTTCTTCACAAATACAAGATCCGGATAATAAAATCTTCATGGAATTATTTTTGGCCGTAAATCATATAATCATCTTTCGAGTCCGTGGAATATGCTGAGAAAATATGCTGACTTAAGGAAAGTTCGATGAATAGAAAATTATTAATTGAAAAGTTACTTAAAAAGAAAAGTTTAAAAAAAAAAGTTTAAAAGTTTCAAGAAGTTACTTTAGATTCATGTGTAAACTATTGTGTTGTACATACAAACAGTTTTATAGTTAGTTTTACTATTACTATACTATTTTTCTCATTAAAATTCATTATTCAACTGTTACTTAATACATATCTCCCTAAAATAATGTCTCCTCTCAATATTTAGGTCAATCCTGTTATTATATATTATCAATGAATCGCCAATAAATTACATCATATTCGAAAATAATTAATGAGACCATACCATGCATACTATTAGTAAGAACCAATTGTTTGATTAATGCAGGTTACAATGTTGAAAACATGATTAGAAATGAAATGCGTCCTTGTGGCGGGGTGGCGGGGTGGCGTGGCGGCTGCACTAAAAACAATTGAAACCGACCAATTAATTATTCAGAACAATACCTCAAGTGTTATTGGTTTAACCGAGTTATGTGAAGTTGGAAAGAGCTTTTACGTCCATTTCTCAATGTCATAACGTTCCAGTGCCCAGGTGCGACTCATTGTGAACAGTGTTTATCTGTAATGTGAATTAAAATAATTCATAAATTATACAACCCTTGGTTAAAACGTTTTGCTTCAAAAAAAATGAATGAATCTCAAGTCCCTACTATATGTATATGGTTAACAATTTGGCTTACCCGGTATTTCTGCATGATATCTGTACTGCCTAACTGTTTGCTCATAACGAGATAACAGATTGGGATTTGTACAGGTACTAAAAGTGAGACATACGTCTTGGCAGACAATTTCGAACCGAAGTGGGTTCCATAGCATCTAATCGAGCAAAGTATTCCAGCTAGCGTTGTAAATGCCCAAAGTTCCCGGGAAAATTCCTGGGAATATTCCGAAAACGAAAATGCCCGGGCATTTTACAACGCTAATTCCAGCACCAGAGGACATACTATTTTATTTTTAGCAAATTTATATAAATTGTGTGCCTTATCACGTAATGTACATCCAACGATTTGCCTATCTCTCACTAACTAAGAGCCGGCATATACCTAAAGATCGTAATAGAAAGGTTTTCCATCATCATCTTTTTGCTCCCATAATATTTTCCAACTACACTTCCTCTATAGTCTTAGAATAGACTTCGCAACATGTATCTGCGATATTCCATGTATTTAAAAGTTATTCTCACTTAGAACATACTAAATAAGGTAATATTATTGTACTATTGTTGACCTCCATTCAAGGGTAATGCCAAAGGTAGTACTCTGCAGCTTGTCCCGAGTATTAGTTGTTGTATATCTCGTAATAGATGTTCAGAATGTATTATGATTCCGCTCCAAATAAATAAATTTCAGATAAGATAAACGTCAGAATGTCATGAAAAGGCCGTCATACTAATACAAAAGTGACTTATCTCTTCCTGTCATTTTTATCATGGCTTACGTACGTCGCGAACTTTGCGTGTGCAGTGGGTTAATTGATGTTTCATTAGTACTAGTAGGGAACACGATTCTATTCTGTAATGGATGTTTAATCTGGAGATAAAATGCTAGAATCAAGTACCAGTTTAATCGGAGCGTCAGTTTCCTCGATTTGGTAGAACATTTTAGTATAAATTCGAGTTGTAATTGAACCTAGTAGTTATCCCGACAGTTGCACCAACAAATCGTTGAGCAGATTGGACTCATTCTACAAACATAAATTAAGGTATTCAAAGCACGTTCACGGAATCCTAAACAAGGTAAGTGTCTTGGATTAATTTTAGCTTAGATTTCTGGATATTGATTCTTGAACCATAATTTTCGATAAAACGACGACATTTTCTCGCGCGAATATTCTCAGAACTATCCTTAGAACAATAGTTACCACTGCCATTAACTCTAGAAGGGATTTCTCACAAAATACGAACCACGACAGGAAGACCAAAAACGACATTCGCTGTAGTGCGGTGATAATGTAGTAATGCATTCGTCAAAGAGAGTTGAAATCTGAAATTGCATAGCAGGGTTGGGAGCTTTCTCCCTAGTAGAAATAGACGATAAGCTATAATTTGACTAATTGTGTGATATATGAATTCTGTCATGGCACAATTCAGGATAGATAACTCCAAAGTAAAACCTCCAGTGTTTTTGAGATCGGGAATTTTGGTTCGATCAAAATAACCATAACCATTATGCAACTTGGTAGCGGTACTGGTAGTACCACTTATCCGTTTTCAGAACAAATCAATATTATTTTTCAATTTGTTGAATCTAGAATGTCGGACGAAGAATTAATCAAATGGGAGAAATTGATGGCCTGTTGTTTCCCTTGGGGATTTATTTGGCTGAAAGAAGGAGGTCCAGGAAAAGCTTGTTGCATAAACTATCTCTTGGGATGCTGCTGCTGTTTAAACATTTTCATGGCTTGCAAGGAAGTCGGGAAACCTGGAAAACCCGGGAGTCCATATGAATTGCTCAAATCAAATAGAGGACCAATTACATCTCAACCACTTTAGGAAATCAACATTTCTGTTCTTTTTAATTAAATTTCTAAAGAGTTGGATTAGTAAAGTTTTCTTTTCTTCTAACCCAGTGGTTCTGATCAACCTGATTCTTACCAGTACTTCGTAGTAGTAATGAACGTTAAACAATAGGAGAGTGATATACAGGGTGAGTCAGAAGTATTTTCCCCTATTCGATTTCATTCTCCCGTTGATCGGAAAGTCCGATTCGACCGGGACACGGCTTAAAACGAAGCCAATGAATTAGAAGGATGTTCAATGATGTGTAATTTTGAGTTTCTAAACCAGCGGCCAGTCCGTAACCGCTCAAACAGGTTGTTAACTTTTTTAACATTGCCAAGATGGGCACAAAATTGCCAAAATTCGAGGTTTCACTTGACAACCGCTGTTATAATCAACAAGACCTGTCGTTTCTTCAAACGAATTTGACTCAAAAAGCTTGAAGAATGCTAGATTGTGTTGATTTTTCACCCATCTTGGCAATGTTAGAAAAGGTAGCAACCTGTTTGAGCGGTCACGGATTGACCCTTGGTCTAGAAACTCAAATGTGCACATCATTGTACACCATTCTAGTTCATTGGCTTCGTTTTAAGCAGCATCCCGGTCGAATCGGATAATCCGATCGACGGAAGAATGAAATCAAATAGGGGAAAATACCTCTGACTCACCCTGCATATCAGTGCAGACACTCGTCCGAAGGGCAGGCTCCTGGCTCCAAGCTAATTTTGAATAAAATGGATTCATTTGAAGCTAATAGAACCCACAGCTTCAGCTAGAACACAACTTCAATGCAAAACTCGGACAATGGAGAGCGATTCTAACTTACCAACCAGCGCAGCATAGCAGTGTAACCCCAATCATTTAAAAAGTAGCGAAACTAAAATAAACAGCGCTAAATATAGGATGTTCCAATTGAATATGCACATTTTTAAGAACTCATAGTTTTCAAAATATCCATTAGATTTTCGAAAGATGGAGAAGACATACATATAACTGTGACTGTCGTCTTTCCCTTGCTGATAAAATCTGATCTAGCCATGTCAAAACGTGGGGTCCGCCTGTTATGAGCGAAACTGTTATGGGCGAAACTGTTATGAGCGAAAAAATACTGTAACGAGCGAAACGCAGGGAAATGATGGCTACAGAATTGCCAGTTCCTCCAAATAAAATCTGAGCCATTCTGAATATTAAAAGACGAGTTTGTTAAAAAGTGAACGCAAGTCAAATTATGCATAATATTATGCGTTACGGATAGTCGAAACAAAAAGTCATGCCATGGCAAGATAGAGATATCGTATTTGTAAATAGCAATTTACATTTGCGCAGTACAGAAATAAGTTAATTACAACTCAGTAATAAGTCTAATTTTCCAAATGAAAAATTAATGAAATTACGTCCGCATTTTCACATGTGATAAATCTTGGGAAGACATTTCCTGGTCTTCTTCTTCTCCTTCTACTTCTCCTCTCTGATTTTATTTTTAATTTGTTTTATTAAACCCCCACATTTTCCGGAAATGGAATTGGTTGACCCGTATATCTTGTTCAATCATACGAACGGCTAGTCAGCTACACGTTTCCGTAGTTTCGCTAGTCCGTAGTAGAGAATTCGGACACAGTTTCATTAATATTTCATTTGAAAAATTCCGCTTAGGTACCACTAAAGTTGTAGTTTACTTCTTCTAAATTATTTTTCTAAATTCTCTAAGAATTTAATAGTCCAAATGGCAATGGCTCAAATTTGGTTTAGAGGAAATGGCAACTATGTAGCCATCAATTTTCCGCGTTTCGCTCATAACAGTACTTTTTCGCGGATAACAGTTTCGCCCATAACAGTGGACCCCAAAACGTGGTACTTCCGAGAATGGTACCACCACATCTACATAACCCTCGACTCACTCTATTTCATAATTTAACACTAGTGGGGTAGGGTGGGCTAATACGGTCTATCTTCGAGCGAGTGCGCTAATTAGCCTCACCCCTTAACTACATGAGCATGTGACCCCCAAAAGCAAGCCCACAAATGGGAGTTTGGCTAATTTATTACACCTTCCCGACAAAGGAAAACGTTAACACACAAAACAAAAAATGTGCTAATTAGCCCCTTTATCTGGGTATATTAGTTTCAGTCTGCCTGGGTCGAGATAACGATAAACCGGTGTGCTAATAGTCCCCACCCCGTTAACTACACGAGCATGGGAACCAACCTCAAAGCAGGCTCACAGGCCCACAAATGGCGAATGGGACTAATTAGCACACTTTTCCGAAGCTGGGCGTATTAGCACACTCTACCCTACTAGTGCCAGTTACTGAGACAAAATTTTCATTTATTAGGATATTGCTGGAAGTTTGTACAAATATGAACTTTCCAGGAATAAAAGCAAAATAACATTTATTGGTAAAAGCACTACTCAGAGCTGAATGAGGTTTGAGTACAGAGACAGACTGATGGCATAAAATTCAGAAATTAGAAACTTCTATAATCCCTGCTTGCATGGTGTACCGTAAAATTCATCGAATTTTGAAGATTCGTAATTTCAGTTGTGTGCAAAATTCTACATCTCCAACCATCCATTATTTCTACCAGGCAAGGCATTTCTTCTATGCTACTTGAAATAAGGTGATCGATATCGGTTGCATTCCAAGGTATGCTTCCGATCCGAATTCATTTGTGATAATATGGGGGCTCTATTTTCAAATCAATATCAAGGTATTAATCTTTATTGCTCACCCTGTACAACCACGTTCAACATTTATCTTGATGTAAATATTATAAGGGGAGTGGCGAACCCTCAAAGGCATTTGTATTGGAGTGACGTCATAATTGTCACCATCGCATAGCAAAGCATTTCACATATGCGCAAGATAATATCTTCGAAAGATATACGGGGGTGTCCACAAAAAAGCGCACGGTTGTTTGATGATATTTTGGCGTAGTTACTAGAAATTATGCTAGTCAGCTTGGAATTAATGAAAAAGTCTAAAAATTTATTTTATCAACGTAATCATCCAATTAAACGTCATTGAGACAGTGGGACTCATCCATAAAACTAATGTCCGGTTTAAGTTAAAAAAAAAACAATGTACTATTTACGGTGATAAATTAAATTCTTAGAATTTGTAAATAATTCCGATCTGACTGTAACATAATTTCTTGTAACTACGCCAAAATATAATCAAATAAATATAAATGAGCTTTGTCGTGGACACCCTGAATAATATGCGAATTGAAATTAGGTAACTAATGATGCTGAAGGTTCTGATTCTGATTCTACCGACAAAAATTTATACGGACTGTACATAACATATGGTCAAACATGAATTGTATAATATACTCTGTAGAGATTGGGTTGTTTTCCATAACACTAGTAGGTGAAATTCTCTACTGAATATTCTCTCCAGCATTTGGGGCACTTTGGTAGTTGTAACTTTATTTACAAACTTTTCCATTTCAATTGAAATGTGGAGTGGTAAATTCAAAATCTTGAATTATTCAGCAGAAGGAAACATGGGTACGAAAGATTTACGTTTTGTGAAAATATTTCCGTTGAATAAAATCAAAAATTGTTAGTTTCATTTCTATTCTACACTAAACAGCATTCCCATGACCTTGACCTTAGCCACTGTGTCCCTTAATTTGTGATCCGACGGGTACGCGTCGTGTGGCGACGAAGGTGAGTTCTCCAATAAAATCAAGTACAAGTACAAATCATTGAAAACTAAAAGAAGGTCTCAACATCTGACATCCGAGGTCGCAAGTAAGATTAGTAAGAAGAAACTGATGACCTGAAGAAACGTAAGGTATAGGTCGAGGTCAAGGTGAGGTCCATGGAAGGGGTCACGAAAATACTTCGGTTTAACAACCATTGTAAATAAACATTTCGTTCTTGACTTGACTTTCGTCGTTGAGCTTTGACCTTAGTCAGCTGAGCTGATAAATTATGAATTAGGGCGAGAAGGCAAGAACTGAAGGGAATGGTATCATTTTTTCGATATTTGGGAATTTCAAAGGACCATCAGTATTATCAGTTATAAAGATATCGAGGTATTCGACAGTATTTTCAAAATGTTTGTATATGGTATAAGAATCAGTGCTCACTCCATAAGGAAGGTGACCTTTTATAATTAATTTTCATTCGTGCAACTTTTTTAAATCAATATTTACTAAAATGTTACCGCGCACGTATACGCGTACGGGTTGGAAATGTTTCATTACTTGGATTTTGCTTTCAGGTGCCAACTATAAAATCAACGCCCGTGAATTCAATGGAAAGTCCTGCATTTTCTGGTTACAGGAACACCGATATTTTGAATTTAACTGACTCGGACCAAGAATCACCAGTAATAATCAGCTCTACTACTACAGTGATGGCCAAGAGACGTTCAGCCATGAGAAAAGGACGGAAAAGTGGTAATCAAGAATCACTAATTCGTCAGAAGACAAAACGAAGTCAATTGGCTCAGAATCTAACTCCTCCTACTGCCACTTCCGCACAAAAGTGAGTGAAAATCAAACAATTTCTTTAAACAATTTTATAAGAGAAGTTTTTATGTTCCGTCCGACTAATTTTGCTCATTTTTATAAACTTGTGTCCTTGTAAGGTCCAGCCCCTTTGTAAAGCGAAAATTAACACAAGAAGAAAACCAAAATGTTCTGGATTATATATGCAAAAATAAGTTATTTGAGAGCACGGGTAGGATTAAGACGTGGATAGCCCTCCAGAACAGTGGAGTAAGTCAATTCTAATGTGTCCGACAATTTTATTTTTGGATTAATTTCTTAATTCCTGGTTTGCTCTTCTCATATTCTAGGTCGTCAAGGGTCGCTCATTTCAAACAATTCGGCAAAGTTTCCGTCGCTCAATACTTCCAAGGGGGAAGTTGGAACTTTTCACAATATCGAAGAAAAACTACAACATTCTGCGTCGAGTCCGGTCAAACTTAAACGTCTCAAGGTGTGTATAATTTAAATAATAATGATTCTTTTATTCTATTTTCTGTGAATAATATAAAGATAACGGATTTCATTGTCTGCTCTTGCTCTGCACATTTTATAGAGATTTGAAATTCTTATATTTTAGGCAGGGGATAGGAGAATATTCGATTACTGTATGTGTAGGTAATGGAAACGGTTGGATTTCCGTGTTAGAATGTCGCCAAGATTTTTTCGCTTAACCCTCTGCGTCAATAATTACAATAATTGTAATTATTGACGTTTAATTATTAAACTATCTATTGTATTATATTATATTTATTTATCCTCCTTGTTCGGCTTAAAGCTGGGTCCGAATGTTGAGAACAGCGTAGGTAGGTTGAAATTCTTGACAGCAATTAATGGAATTAACTGACTAATTCATAAAGTTTAGGCGGACACTTCTGTTCTGGAGGTAATTAGACGTCGATTTTACTACGAGGAGTGTTCAATAATTTTTGTCGTTCGGCTATTAGGACTTATTTTTGTAACGTCGGGGTATTTTTTTTATTATTCACAATGCGATTAAAAGGTTCTGTTCATCTGTTCCAGAAGCAATTTGGTCGAAAACTCTTTCTTCCACAGCGAGTTTTCGGAAGGCTGTCAAAATACGATTTTTCCGCAGCTTTCACTTCGCTTTCGTTGCTGAAGCGAGTTCACTTGAAGTGATTGTTCAGGTTTCGAAGCAGAAAATAGTTACTAGGGGATTGGTCTAGGCTGTAGCGTGGGTTAAACATCTATCGGAATTCGGAACCCGTATTTTAAAATGGCGTACCTCGAAACCCTGGAAGTGTGACTCGGTGAATTTTCGTGCAAAATGCAATTTTCCTTTGTGCCACGCCGTACTCTCTCCTTAAATACTCCCTGCTTCACAATTTGTAACGTGTTGGTATGTGATTCTGCGGTTATTGAGCTGTTAGTTGGCATGTATTCCGGGAGAATATCACCTTCACAGTATCGGAAAACTGTAGCCATGACTTTCCCCGTCGAATTTTCCCCGGGGCGGCAGAACAGGATCCTTCCATTGCTTGGATGCTATTATTGTTTCTGGGTCAATAAAACAAGGCCAGGTATTGTGTCCAGTCACCAAAGTAGCAAAAAAGTCGGATTCGTCCTCAATAATGTCCAAGTTCACCTTTCAGAATTGTACCATTTTCTTGCTTATCGGAAAGAGTAAAATTCCTTGGAACCCAACGCGCACTTATTTTTCTCAGTCCCAAATTTTTGGTTAGGATGGTGCGAACACTACCATTTGGAATCCCT
>JAQFYE010004425.1:0-13420 GCA_034694305.1 Protaphorura glebata
GTGGTGTACAAAATACTGTTGGCTCTGTATTTTACAATGACATTATTTTTGTTTAATTATTTATTTAATTATTTATTTTTTAAGCATCTACCAACCGGTCATGCCAAATTCTTGGACCCTGTCAGATCTGGTAGGCTGGAATTGCGAATTCGGAGCGTATTTTATGATACGGTCTGAATGAGCAGTTATTTGCACTTCGATGGTAGTATTCGCACTTTGTACTTCGATAGTGGTGTCCGGTATTACATTTTATAAAATTCAGATTCGAGGTTCAAATCCGGATTCCGATTCGTGCGGAGCACTCACCACGCAGAACTAAACGGACTAACCCTTCTGATAGGAAAAGAAGTCCTGACAAAAATCATTTTTACTAAAGTTCTGGAATTAGTTTTTCAACATATTTAAAAAAAATGCCTAAAACTTTGAACAGTTTAATGAACTAAGTATTAAATTCATTAACTGTCCTTTGGAATCCAAGGTTTCAAACTTCCTTTTCCTACTACTCTTCTTATACAATGTTTTTTTGAAATTGATATGACTAGGGAATTCATGGAAAGAGACTCTTTCCGTCTTCGCCTTGATGGATTCACAAAGAGGAACTGCACAAATATTGACAATTTTGCAACAAGTACTGCTTCAAAAAACTAACGAGTAATTTAAATGTGAATAATAATGACTAAAAACAACAATCGCACTGTGTTGCACTGTACTGCACACGGAACAAGAACGTAGTGGTAAGTGGCGCCACCGGTGGCAGACGGGAGCGCAGACGTATCCACACAATTTTGAGCTGCCTGAACGGGCATTGAGTGGGAGACAAAACTCAGCCTGAATCGAGACGGCATTGAACAAACTTATATTTTCAAACGATTTAATTCCGTCCTACAAGCGATATATTAATTCCAGATTTTATACGGTTTTTCACGCGGCTTAGAATTGAAAGAAATATACATGGCTAGTTGCTCATTTGACTGGGAATAGAAATTAGATCCTATACAAAATGTATACATAGCATATTATATCGTGGAATACAGCCCGGGCAGGGCAAGGGACTGACGTGTCAGTAATTTATTGATGAATAAGGGGGTCACACCCTTGTAAAGAGAACTTATAACTGGACTCCATTTCGTATATTTATTCTGTGAACTTAAGAAAGTGTTTGAATCAGATACCTTGCCTTTAAGGGCGCACGCAATCGACCTTATGTTCACCACTGACCGTACAAACGAATATTTCGTTTTAAAATTCGAGAAATTATTTTTCGAAGAAAACGATACGCTATGAACCCCAGATTTTTTTCAAGAAGCTTCAGTGAAAATTTTACAAGAATCCATTTTAGCATGTCGAAGATAAATCGACCCGTGTTGAAAAGTCTCATTAGAGTCCCCTTGTTATAGGCATGGGCAGTGAATCGAGACCTATCGTCACGGGTCGATTTATCTTCGACATCCTCAAATTGATTCTTCTAAAATTTTCACTGAAGCTTCGTGAAAAGAACCCAGGGTTCACAGCGCAACTTTTCTTCGAAAAATAATTTCTTGAATTTTAAAATGGTTGTAAAATGGTTCCAAATATCAATAAAACGGGACTGTTCGTGGCTTTACCGCGAGCTGGACATGCAGCGCAAGATACCTCCTCAAATGAATTTTAATTCTTCTAGAACTTTTGGGTTACCAATTAATTGCCTTCGCATTCTAAAAGGTCAACTACCCTTCAACCCTTCACGTGGCTACAGCCCAGGGCCGGACTGGCTCCAAATGGCGCATGTCGCAACACCAGTTTGGCGCAAAATAATTTTGCTGTAAAGACTGGAAAGGATACTGCATACACCTTATGGAAAAATGTACGCCGTTGGAAATCTCTGGATTTTTTATATTATGTTGTACTCCTTGTGATTTGGACAACTTTTGTGAAGGTCTTCCTACCACCAAAAGAAACCGTTTCTCTGATAGAAATACAACTTTTCGGCATGTGCAAGGCATAGTGACTTTCGCTTTGACTTTCACTATACGCCAAAGCATTTGCACAACAGTGTATTTCTAGCAACCAAACGGCTGAATTTTTGGGGGCAGGACCTTGAAAAAAGTTGTCCAGAATAACAAAGACTACAACATATAAAAAATCCAAAGATTTCCAGCGGTGTACATTTCTCCATAAGGTGTATGCGGTATCCTCTGAACCTACTCTGGTTTAGATCGTTTTTATTCGCTCCAACCAGGCACTCACATAAAACAGTACTTGTGGTTTGTCTGTCTACCCGTGCCTTTGATGAATATTAGCTCTAAAAAACTTCGTGGCATTTTTCCTCGCGACGATCAGAATTAATAAAATCTTTTAATTCATTCAATTTAAGTAACAAAAATGGGGAATCAAAAACGATCTCAACGCAAACGATAAATCTTTTGAAAGCTTTCATTCTGATGAACGTGGAAAAGGAATTCACCCGACGCCAGCTGCCGAATATTGAAGAAGTTGTTGAATATATTACGAATTTTTCGTGCGAGCTGCGCGTCAGCATGTGGCTCCTATTTGCTCTCTGAGGTTTCATTTTTAACAAAGTTTGGATCGCTGATTATGATTTGGTACGTTCTCATACTTGACGCATTGGTGTAATCTACCTGTTTTCAATTTTGTTTCTTAAAACAACGCCGAATATAATTTACAACGCTCAGCACATAATTTTTATTTTACTTATTTTAATAAGTAAAATAAAAATTATGTAAAATGAAAAAGTGTCGGATAAAAGTGGCGCCAGAGCCAGATGCTAATGGCGCGTGTGGCAAACGCCACATTGCCACAATGGCCAGTCCGAGCCTGCTACAGCGGACAAATTATCCACCAGTTATTCTAAACAAAGAAAAATGGATTTGAAGTGAATCCCAGTACGAATTTCAATTCAAATCCATTTGATTCGATTGCTGCCCTTTACTAAATTTTTTTAGTTATGCTGTACCTGTAAATATGTACCTTGATATGAATTCGCGAAAATTGTTAATCCAATTTTATGGGTTTTGTTTGTCATTTAAATAATGCATAATTATGCAACCCAAATAACCTTTCCCGGGTGTTGCGTTTGGACTAATTGAATTTGATATCAAAATCAAAACTTCATTCCAGAAACAGAGTTCTATCTCTATGCGTTTCAATAATTCACCATCCCCTGTCGCAGGTAGTTTTTTGGAATCTTTTCTTTTATTTTCAAATTTCGTGTGCGGAATCACCGGTAACATCGACCAAAATCTAAACTCTCAACGCTTCCGTCTCTCTGAGGAATCGGCTTGTGATCATTCGACAAAGTTGGAATTCATCTAGTTGTCAAATTCCTGCTCCATCTTGGAAATATGGCACGGCGTATAAAAGTGCCTGAATAATGTAAAGTGTGTATGTTGTCTACTTATTCGAACAGAATAATTAATTCACTGATTGATAAATCAATGTTGTATATGCAATGTAATATATATATACATTTTGCTACGATAGTAATAACACTTTACGGGCTTCGTGACGGCATGCACTGACAAGAGCGTAACTAAGAATTGGAATGAAGTGAAAGAGTTTTGGACTCTTCTTCGACTGATATACGAATAATTTTTTCTTAAAATCTCTCCTTCTCTTTATTAATTATTTTGAGAAATTGCTCGACCGGTTTGGAGAAAACTGACTTCCACAGCAAACTAATGTTTCATAATACATGTCAGATTAACATGTCAGATTGAAAACAATTCTTACTAGACCGGTCAAACAAAACCCTTAGGACAATAGGCTACAGTTAGATCTATTAAAATCTAGTAAAATGTATACAGCACCGTTGGATATTTAAAAAAATATTCCGGGCGCTGGCAAAAGACATGAAAGGTGGAAAGCAAACCAATATATTTAAAAGATATGCCGCGCTGCTACGCTACATTTTTTTTAATTATTGGTGTCCCAAGATGGTACATACAGTCGAATTGTTTTCATAACGTAAATCAGCTCACTCATATTAAATGATTCGTTTAATGCATTCAGTTGCAATAAGGATTTTTTAATGAAATTCTTCTAGTCTGACTTTTTCCATCAAATGACCGACTCGTACAAATCATGAAGAAAAGTTATAGCTTTATTGTAAATATGTGAACTTCTCAAGCGGCGTTTCATTGGTATATTGAAATTTTCTAAAACCTTGCACTATCGGGTACACGAGCCTAAAATTAACATTTTATGCGTCTGCGGAGACATTCAAGTCAGAAGAAAATCAAATATCCTTTTCTTGACACCTACTAAACGCGACAAACCTGACCAACCAGCTAATTGTAATATAACTACGACATACAATTAGTCCACACTAATTATGGACAAAAAAAATACTTTGCATAAAAATCAGAAGTTGACTGTGACCACGGGACACCGGATATAGGTAATTTAGTAGGTGGGTCAGGAATGTGATTCCCGGGAATTACTGATATACAATGTTCGATAACTCTTGGCAAGACTGGGTAGGCATTTACTCATAAGTCAAATTCACGATACATTGCGTAATGGTTACTACTAAAATAACAACGTGTGTCCTACGATTGTATCTCCCTTGGTTCAAAAAACTTGCGCGCATTACGATACACACGAAGTTGCATAGTCAATAGAGAAATTAATATGTCAGCCACATTAACGGCTCACTTTCAATTTCAAACCTTCAACTGGAATTAGCTGAAAATGGTGGGAAACGCAAATTGTCTAAGTCACCATGTATTCACATAACCTGTAACCTTCTACTGGCCAGAACATTCACGGGGAGCCGGACAAAATTTGAGATATGCATTTTGTAGAGACTCTTATGAAGGATCTTTGGGGCCCTCTTGCTTGAAAATCCGTTGCGCGTAGCTCTAAGTAACGGATTTCCAATCGTTACTCAAGTTACTACAAGTTACTACAATTTCATAGTTACTAAAATCGTCGATCGTAAGGTAAGTAAAAATTGGCACGAAAAATCGAATTTTTTAACGGTATATTGACAAAAACTCGCTTAACTTAATTTTTTTCTCGATAAATCTGCCGATGCAAACTTTTTTCCAATATGTTCATGCAATTTTTAAATTTCTTTTAGACCGGTTTAAAGAAAGTCGATTTTCCAGAAATTCTAGATACCCATTTCCCTCCATCTCCGGCATTACCGAGTTAAGGCAATTCATATGTGCAGGCATATTCAATTTCCGAAAAGTTTGATTTCTCCATATTGTTATTTTTTATCTTGTAGTTAGATAGATAGGTAAAGGTTTTATTATTTGGTCAGTCTTTTCAGAATAAACTGTTGTAAACAAGAGGACCATGTTTGATATGTGGTTTTAGTCATACAGTTTGAGTTACAGTTCAGTGTCTATTTATCCCTTGGATTCTCCTCTCAATTCCAACTCTTGAAATTGAGCCCTGACTTTTGAGCATCTCGAGAAACCAATTAAATTTCTTTGGATTTTGCGTGCGGTCATAAATATGGAGAGTGGAGTTAGTTCCTCGCAGTAGTTCAATTTCAATCGAGAAGTCATTCCCAGCACCATAGTACTGGATGAGAGATCTCCCTCTTTCAGAAATTCCATTAACCCATTTTCGACCACCTCCAGGTTTTCCGAGACGTGTGTATTCGTGAACACAATAATGGTCATAGTGGAAAGAATTCTAAATCAATATATAATTCTTCCTACATTCTATTTTATTTCGAATGTGCTTTGTATGAATGAGCGAAGAAACTAAACACAATTCCAACCCAATTCAAATGATTCATTTCAGAATATTTTCAAAGCAAGGCTACACAAGTACTGTATCACACAATATATAAAACGGCATGATAATTTACGCGTCCATCTGAAATATAATGAACCGCCACTTGAGAAATTCACACATTTACATTAAATGTTTCGTAATTTTACAGTTTACAAATTTTCCGTAGATTTATTATCAACCGAGTATTCGGTTTCAGGAAATTTTGAACGTGTCATTTTGTGCAGTTGTCAAATGCAAAAATTCGCTTAACAAATATGTCGACAATGAAAATGTAAAAATTATGCGGATTCTACCTAAAAACATAAACTAAATTTTTCGTTACTCCATAAGTTAACTGTTTGAAATATAACCGCCTGCGGACTTCCGATTCGTAATAATTAAAAATAAAATCACCCATACAATGACGTTCATTTTAGGATATTATGATAAAACATCGTTTATAATCCGTATATTTCTTATTGCTGCTTTCCATTCGGTAATACAAATCCGAGGTGCTGAACTACAGCGTAGTGAACCGGTTAAATGAAATACATCCTTCGATATTATTTTTTCTTATTCCTTAGTTCACAAATCGATTGCTGAAACATTATTTACTGCAAATTCTACATTTTATAGCTAAAAATAACAAATCATCCAGCATTTAACATTTTCTGGTAATTATGTCAGCTCTGATATTTACAAAGAGAACTCATAGAACGCAGAGTAAAAAATATTTGGTTCTGTTCATCGCATCGTGCCGTCTGTGCTATACAAAGCGACAGTTACTTTCGGACATTAAATCACATAACTTGCAGACTTATTCGCATTTCGGTCTATATCCTATCATATTTACTTTAGTGTGTTCTCTGGTCACAGTTTCGGATTAGGTCAAAGGTATTTGACGAGAACCCAAAATGCACCTTAGAGTAAAAATATTGTTCGGGGTTGGCGTTTGAAGCTTTGGTAGGAGTTTTGTAGAAGTTTTGCTAGAAATGGCCGATATACCAAGGAATAAATTAAAATCGAATCCTTCGGACGATCTCATCCACACAATTTCAAATTATTCCTATCACTAGGTCAACCTTATAATTGTGACTCCTCTCAAAACCACGCCCATTTTGGTGTGATGTCACCTCTTAGAAGATCTCTTGGAAGATCTCTTGGAAGATCCTCTTGGAAGATCTTTACTCTATTGACCAAACAACTCTGGCTCCGCTTGTGAAAATGGATTTAATTCTAATCTAGATCATTTTTTTATTAAAAGAATCCTTTCCCTTCTACAGGCAATTCAGCCTTTTGGAGAAAATATGAATTCCTTGATATATGAATTCTGAAAAGGATTCCAGTTTTCATGTAATTTTGTATAACTTTTAGAATTGAATGGAAAACACTGCTCTTAGATGCTGAATAGATTAGGATTAGACATTAAATTCTTGTCAAAACGTATAATTAACTAATGTTATCTTGGAATGCGAATTGGGCACGGTCAGCGTCTGCCGTATCAAGAATTTGTTCTTCGGGCAATTTCATAGATCACAGCCGTCTAACAATATATTAATCTGGATTCCGTTTCTTATATTTCTTTCGTGTGAACTTAAGAAACCAATCAGTCTAGCTCTAGAAACTTTTCGGATAACATTTTCTTCTGCGGTATTCGTGGATAACCTCACTTTTGTTTCTACCGATAAGAGGTAGCCAAATACAAATCTTCAAAGATTTGGAACCATGAAACATCATTTAAACGGATCTGCTCGAAGCTTGGCCGCGAGTTGAATATTTATTAATGCTTCCTCAAATAAAACATAACTCTTCTAGAACTGTCCGGTTATCAATGAATTAACGCTCGCATTCTACAGAAACCCCTTGCCTGGCTTCGATTATTCATTTTGAGTATCGCCTTTTCCTTGTACAAATGTAAATACTATAGATAACTGCCGCCGGATCTGACCCACTCCCACTTCCCACATAGTTTGTGCCCATTTGATCTCATTGGATTGGATGTAATTTTATTTAAGTTATCAATTTCATAGCTCACACAACATAAACATCAAAAATGAAATATTGAACTATCCTATAGTGGTAAAAATATAAATTTAATTTTTGGTTAAAATTTAATTTTTTTTAATCGAATCGATGTATTTCAACAGCCAATGCTGAATTCCAGTTTTAGTTTAATTTTGTATAACGATTATGATTGATCGATATATGCAAACCTAGTTTGCTCATTCGATTAGGATGAGAGATTAAATTATTTGCGGAATGTACACCCAACTTATTTTCTCGTGGAATACGGATTGGATAGTTCGAGCGCCTCAGTTATCATAAAGTCGACGTACTCCATTTATCAAAATCTTTTAACAAAATATTTAGCTTGATTCCGTTTGTGTATTTTTTTGTTGCGAACATAAGAAATGAGACAATCTAGATTAAATCAACACTTTTCACTCGTCTCATCCATTTTATGGATAGTCAGTATTTTCCTTGTCAGTTCCTTTAAATTTTGAAAATATGAAACGGGTGATGTTGACTCAAAGATTATCATTTCGTTTAGTTGTCAGAGATGCAAAGTCACACCACAAATATTGGGGAAATTAAATTATCCTGATACGTGACTGTCTGTAAACATTTTTGAAGCATTAGCATTGAATTTTTAGATAATATTTTCCCGAGAGATTGTAATACAATTCCATGGAGAATTGAGGAATCGAACCCCAGGACAGCGAACAAATGAGATGAAACACTTTCTAGGAGATTGTACTTTTTTTATTTATTAATTCACACAACTGAAACGCTAAAATATTATATTTATTGCTCACTGCGAAATCTACATTTTATAACTAGAGATAACAAATCGTTTGAAGACTTAATATTTTCTTGTGTGTTTCCCCTATTATTAGGACTAACTCCATTGCAAAAGGTAATGAGAGTGCAGTGGACGGTGTAGTCATAAAAATGGTAAACGATCATCACAAAGCAAATTACATATCTAAAAAGAAGTCACAAATTTGACCTTCAAGTCTTGCGACTAGGCAAAGTTCCTGAAATACCAGGAGCATTTCCACGCTGGACGGCAATACAAAAATAATCGGCAGCACCTGTGTTCTCGCCGGTCACCGTATAGCATTTTAGAATTAAGGTGCGTTGAATATACGAGATTTGTCAGTTACAATTGATTTTATTAATTTATTATTTTGTTATTATTTTATTATTAATTATTTTATTAATTAATGAACCTCATCCCACACAAGCCATCATAGTGTAGCGGTATGGGAATCCGACCGTACTACATTAGTCAGGAATTTCGATATTCCGATTGTGAGCTGGCTGGGTCACCTCGGATCTGTAGTAAGGTTTTACGCCTGGCGCGGTTTTCCTACTAACTGTAGCTCAATATAAGTCCATAGCCCGAATGGAGGATTCGTTAAAATTCAGGATGAAAATTTGCATACAAAATAATCCTGAGTAACAACTCTACTAATGTATATGTAAATACCAGACGAGTTGGTTGCAGGGGATTAGTCATTTGTGCTGAGAGGGGGAGAATATTACAATATTCAGACTTACTATGTATACGTGTCTGGTTGACTGTTACAGTCCCAGTTAACATTAGTAAAGGGTTGGCCGTGACTCATGTGTATCAGGTTCAGTCGGTAAACACTGCGCAACCACTCGAGGTGGTTCCTTGATATTGCATCCGAATTGCTCGGGAATGATAGTTTTACAATTCTGACACACAAAAAAGATAAGACCAGGGCGATTTTGAAGATCCGTTTGCGCGCGCGCGGGTCACGCACTTAAGTGTCGCGCCGGTATCACAAAATCGCAAAATCTAACATTGTGAGTGATAGGGAAACTCCCAATCCCAAAACTCATCATTACTTGAGCACGGCACGCGAAGAACCATAATTCCTTATGGGAGAGAAATTACGGCCGACTTATCGTCTCTCCCACTCGTATCCGCACGTCCGTCACCCTGTATACTGAACCACCGCTTGAGAGATTCACAATAATTACAATAAGGTCTCACACACTACAGTTTGCTTTATTCATTTAAGTTGATGATCGGCTTTGATTGTATATGACTCAAAGATTATTAATGATTGCAACAATTCCCACTATAAAAATTGCATGACTAAATATGTCTATTCCAACCCAATATATAAACGACACCTTTAATTATAGCCATTTTAGCTGCAGGATGTTAATCATAAGGGTTCTAAGCAGTTACACCACGTAATGAAATCTTCTAAAACCTTGACCCAAGGTTCATGAAAGAAATTCGAGATTCGAAGAGCATCTCTCAAAAGTTATATTTACTTGAATTCTATGATATAATGCATTCGTTTTTGCGATCCGATTAAAATTAAGTTTCGCATGGCATCAAGACTCGTTTTGTAACTGGTATAAAACTGAACGCCAGTGGTGAATCCAACAATTAGCACCAAATTCTTTACTCAAATATTTTCAATTAATATATTTACACAATAGTTTATTTATTTACTAACCTTTTTAGAGTAGATTTCAAAGAATAGCGGTGCATATATCTTAAGCACAAGGAGCGAGTTACTAGTGGGGATTAATTTCTAAGTTAACTTGAGTTAAGATCTCGAGTCGGTGTGTTGGGAGCATTTGAATGGCAACACATTCTCGATCAAAACCTGTACAAAATGTATATCTCACTTTAGAATGATAATGAGTGTGATTCTATGGAAGTGAACCTTCTTTTTTAAAATTTATCTCAACCTCGAGTTTTCGAATATACGTTTTACGTTAATTCTAATATATGGGTACTAAATATTTTGATTAATTATCAATCTTGCTATCCTGCTATCTAATATGGTCCGGTTTTTTACAATAGTTAAATCTGAAAACTGGAACTGAAGAAAGAGAGCAGGAAGAGTTAACCGAAATATTTTCTAGCATTTCAAGTATATTCAGAAGACCACAACATCTGATCTAACACTTTGACTTTGACTTTCAGCTTAATACCTTTCATTGCTTTGAAAATAAATTGAAATAAGATAATAATTAAGAGCACAATTACTACCAGATTTTTGTTAAGCTTTGAAAGCTCGTTCTACAGGTTTGGACAAAGCGGATTTTTCACTGGCGACGCACTTGGACGATAGCATCTGTGGTATTTCCAACGATTATTGTAAAAAAATCAAGCACGGTCGCGATTTCGGCGAAATTGTTTAGGATACATTCTTGACAAAAAACTTTAAATAGTCCGTCTTTTAAGAATATTTTTAGGCATTTTTTGATTAAGTGCATCTGCGTGTTTCTAATTTGTAAAATGTAGAATGCGAATGAATGATGGCTCTTGGATCCTTTTTGACGTTCTCTACAATTTTACAATACGTGGGTTTCTCCGAATCGCCCAGATAGCGCTCTAGAGTATGAGACGGAGAGCAATGTGTGATCCTTAGTATTTGATACTTACCGTACTGTATATTTTGCATTCGAAGTATATAATTACGTTTGTTTGTGGGAGATACTATGTGAATCTCGAGATCCTTTCAATCAACGTTCAGAGCAGCGGCAGGAGAGCCGATAAGAGAAATATATGGCGCCAAAAACATACCGGCATCACAAAGTAAAACACTTATCTATAACAAGCGGCCGATTAAAAGCTTCTTGCAAGAAATTTCCGGGTGGAGAAGTTCGTAAAATGGTAGCAAGATTGAACAGCAATATTCATTCTCTACAAATAAAACGGTAGCAACCAACCCTGGTTTCAGCATTACAATAACAATCATTTGCCTAATTAAAATGCATTTCACGAGTACCAGTATAAATTACACCAAACAATATAATTAAGAATTAAGGAACGTGTTCATGAATGTTTTTGTTTGTTTTTTATTATTTGATTTGATTCGAGTTGCTGTCATTTATTATCATTTTACCCCGGGTCCAAACCCAGGGGCGTTAAGTCTTATGTTAAGCCAGCAGAGCTAGTCAGCGGATGTAGGGGAAATTACCAGCATTCTCCTCGTGCCATCAGAGCACGAGGCACACAGCTCCCAAGAGCATACAGCAACGTGGCCCATCAGAGGCAGTCAACCCGGCGCCAGCTACTCCTCTTTTCTTCCTCCGACTCAAGACAGCAAACTATAACTCACACAGCACAGCTCATTTCTCATCACTAGCATCTAGAGTTTTAGACAGTCACCATCTGAGGTGACCTGGGCTCTTATGTACAGTCAAACAAACCTGGGTCTACAATAAATACCTTGCAATAGTATTAGTTTTTTGTCAGTGTTTCTCTTTTATTGAATAGCATAGGGTTTACCATCAGTGACCGGCAATCCAGCGGTCACAGATCCACAGAGTCAGGGACTTGACAAGAGTCGTTGAGTCCACACAACATTTCATTTATTGTGTGTGAGAACCCAAGTTCTCATTCATTTTTACTATTGAGTTTTTGTTGTGAATAAAAACGTTTAGGCCATCAGTCATGCCCACAGTGCAGTGCCAGTCGTCACACCAGTGACTCAAAACAACCGGACTCTGGAGTCCTACAGCTGACAAGACATTTACGTGCCAGTGACGACGAAGACGACAAAGTTCTCTACACGCGCTCCCAGCCTGCACGGCTAAGCGTTGACCTAGTCTAAAGGTCTCGTCCTTCGTTTCGCTCCATACGCTCCCAGCCTGCACGGCTCAGCGTTGACCAAGTCTAAAGGTCTCGTCTCTCGTCTCACTCCTCGTCATTCAGCCCAAGAGTCAACCAGCAGTCCTCCGACCACGCCGCGGTCCACTCCACTCCACTGCACATTACACCCAACTCAACGTGGACCAGCACAGGAATTCACGGGCCGTGAATTCCTCGACGCCCTTCTTCACATCGGAGAAGCGGCCCCAACAAGTCAAGGTGGCAAATCCAGCCACAAGCAACAGAGAGCGTCCCAACAAGCCTCCAACACCAATCTGTAAGAAGTATTGTGCTACGGGATATTCAATTATCGGCCAACGACCACAGGAGTCAGCGACCACCCTCGGAGTCCAGTCAACCTCAAAAGGTTGCCTGGAAGTAGTATCGAGGTCCTCCTTCAAGTCCTCCGGTCAACACAAGCCTCGGCCACGACCATGGACACTCACAACATTCCTCCTTACCCTGCCAGTCAACCTTGAGAAAGTTGACTGGAGGAAGGCTGATGAATCACCTCAGATTCATCAGTACCCGTCTTCCCCACGGAGAAGCGGGCTCAAGAAGTCCTCCGGGCACCCACATCTTCGACGTCCATCACCCACAGCGTGCTCTGGACCCCTCATCGTCGGCATCCATCACCCACCGCGTGCTCTGGATCTTCTCTCTCCGCGTCACGCCTCGGGGCCTCTGGACACTCGTAGGCCACAGTTAGGGCCACCCTGGGAGTCCGGTCAACCCTAAAGAAGTTGCCCGGAAGTAGTATCGAGGTTCTCGTCAACACAAGGCCTCACCCAGGGCCTCATTCATCACATTCAACGATCCTCTGCAGCTGATTCTTCGCACCAGGCGGAACCTCATCGGCTGAGCTGCTCGGTCCGCCCACTAGTCCTGTTCCAATTTCAGGCTAGAGGACTGGACTAGAGGTAGTTCAGAATCCCCATGTGATTCTGCAGGAGGAATATGTTCATGAATGTTTTTGTTTGTTTTTTATTATTTGATTTGATTCGAGTTGCTGTCATTTATTATCATTTTACCCCG
>JAQFYE010004426.1:0-13419 GCA_034694305.1 Protaphorura glebata
ACTTTATATTGACTGAGACCGTCCGACTCTTAGCCCAAAAATACATTGCTTACGCCGAAAAGTATATTACACTTAGCGATCACTTATACCAAAAATTGTCCAAAACTTAACAGATTACAAATATCTTAACAATATCCAACAGTTCCTTCAATTCATAACAAAATCGATTCAATTTATTACTCTCAAATGACACTTGTACATAAATATTAATAGATGCAATTCTAAATTCAGGTTAAACGAAGAAGTCAAAACCCAGACAGAGCTTAAAGAGTGTCTGGACATTTGGGGTGAATACGCCAAAAAGGAAGAATGCTTCCCGGCCGAGACTCCAGGAATGAAAACAGCATTTGACGAACTGGGAGTTGAATGCAATAATCTGGTCAAGAAACTACTTCGGTGCCTTGGAATTTTCTTAAAATTAGAGAATGAGGATTTCTTCCTTGAACATCATAGTTGGATTGACAACCCAGAGATGAGACATCAAACTCAATTCCGCACACTATATTATTATCCACTAGAAAGTGTGGACGGGATTCCGACAAATGCGATTCGATGCGGGGAACACTGTGATTGGGGAAGCATCACTTTACTCTTTCAGGATATGACGGGTGGATTGGAGGTTCGTTGATTACAATAGCTTCATTAAATAGAGTCCAATGTGTCTGGAATTTCACAGAATCACTTTCTTACTAGGTGAAACGAACTAATGGAGAGTGGGTTCAAGCTACACCAATAGAGGGCACTGTTCTAATCAATACTGGACAACTACTTGAGTTATGGACGGCTGGGCGTCTTCCGGCGACTGTGAGTGTTAATCAAGTTATATGTATTCGATCACTGCCATTATTAAATAAATGCGAACAATTCTTTTTTGTCTATTTAGCCACATCGTGTTCGAATTTTGAGTGACGAACGCTTGTTAAAAACTCCGAGGCAGAGCTGCGTTTATTTTGTCAATCCGGACGGTGATACTGAAGTGAATACAATTCTACCAATAATGCCGGAAAAACCAGAATTTGCTAACAAAACTACAGTTAATGCCTATAATCACTACTTACGCCTGATGGAAAATGCTACTGCTTATTGAAACGTAAAATACTTAATAATATGAAATCTCGGGATCTTATGTGCATACACTATCACTAACTCTTTAGCAACATTATCATTAGTATACTAAAACAAACAGAAAGTTTGTGTAATTTTTTTTGTATATCAAAATAAAGGAATTTTTTAATCACTGTCTTTCATACAAAGAATCCTCACTGGACACAGTATACAATTTATTATTTGCTTAACACTAGATAGATTCTTATCAAGATCAGTGAAGGTGAAGGTTGATTTTATTTACATAACGCCATGTTTTCCTTCAATGCATTATGCATTAACGATGCAATCCTATTAAAGCCTTCCTTTATAAAAGTTCGTATGTTGTAATGGAAATAGTAATCTGAATGGCACTGCTGCGTAATTAAAACTAGCAAGATGCCCGTTCTCACGGATGGGATGTACCTTTCAAACCCGGTGGTCTCCAGTCTCAACCGTCTGGGTTGAGGCTGAAAAATGTACTATATCTGGAAAAACAAATTCTCTCCGTTGTACGCAATGATTCAGTGATGTTATAACGTTTATGATCTAACACGAGAAAAGTCAACCTAGAAAATGGTGTAAATGAAGAAATTAGTTGAGGTGAATATCTGCTCAATTTATTATTTCAAGCGTGTCGCAATTATTACCAAAACGAAGCATTAAACAGGGTGACCAGTATGTATTGTCGCCCTCATATCTCAGGTACCATAATAATTACAATTAAGTGGAATACTTCGTTGGAAAAATGGAATGAGATCTCAAACAAAATATTTCTACTTTTTGAATTAGAGTGCAAGTCTTTGTTCTCAAGATTTTAGCAGGGGATTGATTAATGGGATATCGATTAAATTTCAATTAAATATTAATCACGAGGTATTAATTCATGGGTGAAAATACATTCAAATACGCAAAATTCTGATGTTTCACATCTTTTAATGTATTGTTTTAGACATTCAACGGCTTTCTAAAAAAAGTTTTGTTTGTGATTGTTGGTGGGTCTCTTGAGGATTACTCTAATTTCGAGGTCCATTGGAGTTTGAATAGTTCTTCTTGACAAGTTGCACATTTAGTAAAAACTATGTTGGTTGTAGTCCAACTAGTGTTTAACCATTTCGCTAAGCTCAAAGTTCAACAGTTTTAAGAAATATAAACAGAACCGGAAATTAACAGAGTCCGAGCTGCGCAAAATCTTCAGGGTGAATGCACTGTTAAGAATCATTTACGTCTTATTTCAATGATGAATTATTTTAATGCAGAATGATTTCGTTGTCAGTTTCGGGAATTAATGAATGATGTACTTAAGATAGAATACTAACGGTCCGACGGTTTCGTGATTCGGTGACTTTGAGGTAAATTCAACATTAAATTTATTCATAGCTAGTACGAACTTTAATTGTAGCTAGTTAGTCTCGCTCTCGCTTTTGTCTGAATTAAAAAATTTGGACAGTGGGCTTCTTCCAATCTACATTTTTTTAAAACTTTTTAAGAGACTTTTATGGCTGTAAATTCCGCAAGCCAAATGCTGAAGAATGTTCGTTAGTCTTAATTATTCATCCTAATCATCATCTTATCCAGAAATTATGTTCCCGGATTAATTCCTAAATATAAAAACGTGAAAGAAATAGTACAATATTCAACAAAATGGAGCCTTCAACTTGCAAGTATTCCATCAAGATATGCACAAAAGTATACCAACCCAGTATTTCGTGGTTTCAGAACGAACCAGGTGGGTCCATCTAGATAGACTATATAGAAAATATGCCCGTTGAATCGAACGTGATTTGAGATTGCCTGAAATTTTATACGGCTGTGAAATTCTCAGCCTACACCTCGTGCTGAAAACTTTAGAACAATGGGGCCCCATCCAAAATTATTGTGACCAACACGGCACGCACACAAATGGTGCACACTTTCCTACCAATGTCGAAGAATTAACACACAGCAAGATGTTTTTATTTAATTTTTTTGCATTATTTGTATTCGCATAATTTTATCCCCAAGCCTGGGCTGCTAATCAGATTTCTTTACTCGGATTTAGATTCCTATTATTGTTTCGATCCTTAAAGTGCCCGATTCCAACTACAATTTCCTTTAGTGAACGGATAATGTCGATTGAATTATGGGAGTAGAATTGGACGGAGAATATATTAATGCACGATAAATAATCCAAAACGCAGTGTAAATAATTCCAAAAAGCACGATAGATTAACCAAACCGCCTGAAGAAATAACCAACTCGCCCGCTAAAATGAGAGTAAGCTCGGCAACGCCAGGGTTCATTCCCAAGCGGCTCCGATTTTTTTTACATTTCTTTTTTCGCGAATTTCAATTCCTTTAGGTTAGGTTAGGTCAAATGCAGCCTACTAGATATTTAGTTTTTCTTTCATTTAGCACTTCTTGGTCGTATAATATAATTCTAATTTATTTAGGTTAGTTCGTGCAAATTCTTGTTGGGTTAAAGACAATACATATTACAGTATTTTGAAAGGTGTCCCAATGTATCGTTCGGTTGGGATTATTTATTGCGCGTTTGATTAATCTATCGTGCGATAAAATGGCACCCGAAGTGGACTAATTGCCACCAATTTCATGACACATTGGTAAAACATCATATTCCTCAAATGCAAAAGAAGGTCGGAAATGCACCGTTCTTTCCCTCAAGAGCCGGAACCAGAATCTCGAATTGCGATATTTTTAGTATCGGAATTGGAATTTGTGTTGCATAAGGCGGTCGCGCATATGGATGCATTTATTTGGGAATGGTAAGGCGCATTATGTTATATTTTTAGTTTCCATGAATTCTTCATTGTACATTACGGAATACGGGTGTACCAATCTAGAGCCAACGTGACCTGCTCTAGAGAATATTGTAGTTCATCCTCGACAGAGTCAACAACATTAACTCGACATTAACGCGGAAGTCGAATCAGTCGATAATATTTCTGATGAACTGGCAGTAAACATGTTTGCGCTGTGCTATTTTAGTTCGACCGAAACTATTTGCTTCCTGATTTCTTGTATTTGCTATTTATGTTATGAGATTCTGTGAGGTTGGTGGAGAATCTTCTACCGCTTGGCACATTAAGTTAAGTTAAGAATCCGTGGAAAGGTTACTGATGCAAACTTAATGTGCCGAGCTAAGAGGTTTTACTACAACCATAATAGCAAGCATGCAGTGTCAGTCTCACATTGAATTTTTTAAAAGCAGTTAGAGCCAACCGTACCCAGAATCTGTTTAGGGTTGACGTCATAGCCAAATGTTTCTGTCCACGCAGTCTATCGTCACACTAAAGCTCGATCCACACCTTTTGATAGTCTATCAATCAAATCATACATTAAGTTATTTTCACACTTTAATATCAGATTTCAAATTATTAGGATCGATTTCTATTTTATTTACATAGGTCGCTCTCGTATTTGCTGCCCATATTATGAGATTCTCTGAAGTCGATGGACAGACACATGTTGTAACACGAAGTGACACAGAAAAGAGATATTTGAAGCAAATTACGCAACTGGAAAAGGAAATGGAAATGAATGGGCAGGGAAAGGATATGGGCAACATAAAGATGGGCCTGGACAAGGCAAAGGCGGACCTGGATAATATATTTGAGGACCGGAAAAAGAATGAAGACGTGAAAACAAAGGACGGCCAGAGCCAGGCTGAGAAGGACCAGATAAGGAAGGACCTGATCATCAGCCTGGGGAAGGTAGGGACGGACCTGGAAAATATAAAGAAGGACATGAAGACGATGATGACGGGCTAAACTCAGCAGACCAAAATATAGAAAAAAAATCATTAGATAATGCACTATCAATAGTTTCTACATCTACAAAAACGTGTAATTCCTAATCGTAATTAGAAGTTAACTAAAGTGAAATAAAATCTTGGTGGTTGGTGGTTGATTAAAGTGTTTTGATTAAATGTGCAGAATGGGTTGACTTCTACTTGGCATGCGGGTGGTTCTCCTGGCAGTAGGAATTACTTCCAAGGAGAAAAAACTCAAGTATTCGAATTACATTTACTATAGTAGTAAGAGGTTACCTTTTCCATTACGAAACAGTGGACTCTCTATTTTAATTATCCGGAGATAGGAATATAATCGTCGAATAAGAAGTGTTTCATCCACTGCTTGCAGTGGGCGACTCAATTGTTCATTTGTAGTCGTGTGGTACGTACTCCGTCTAAAAAAAGAAGATATGAGTTCGACTTTAGAAATCTATTGTCATGATTTCGCAGACTTGTCTTAATTACTTTGGTCGATTATGTGTAGTTTTGGACTTCCAATTTAGTGGATTCATGAAGAGCTAACTACAGTGAAACTACAAAGACCGCGGTTTGAGAACGAACCCAAATGGATCCATCTGGATAGTAAAATAGAAAAGAGGGCCCAGGGTCTAGCGAAATGAAGTACGGTTGGACGGACAAAATCATTCATAAAGAATCATAGAGTATAATGCAATGGGTGGATTTAGAGTTGGAATTATAAAATATCAGGATTATTTCTAGAAATACCATCACGTTTTTTCAAAACACTATCAAAAAATCTTTCATTTTGTTTCCTGTATGCTGACACGTCCTGATGGCGGCTTCCTGCTAGCAGTTCATACTATACATACATACAAATTAGGGTAGATTGCTTGTACACCAGTTCCCTTAGTACTGGCAATGACAAGATGTTATTTTAATTTAGTGTAGTTTGTAGTCTTCTCTAGGAAGTGTATGTTTAGAAATATATTCATGGCAAACGTGTTGTGATATAACTGTAAGGACGGATTTCTCACACATAAACAAGGAGAGCAGTGGCTGATAAACCTCACTCCGTTTGACTGCGGGTGGTCAGCAGATGCAGATGCTATAGTAGGGTCAACTGATAACCTAAATGAAGTGAGGTGTCATTCCAACCATTTCGTCAAGAAGCGTGTGTGGTGGACCCAGTTTCAGCCTTATGCGATGTCCTATACCCCGTCCAGAGGTCTGGAAAATTAGAATATGACAGGCCATTAAGATTACTTGCATTCTCCACTTTGGCCCCAAAAGGGTCAGAAATCTCCAGGTAACTCAGCTCACCCTGGGGACAATGTAAGTCAAATCATCTAAGTGTCGTCTAAAAATCGTTCTTTTAGCCTACGGTTTTGCCGTTACAACATATAAAGCCGGAATGCACCGACTTTTCGTGACCCAGTGAAAACCCTGACAGAGTTTAAAGAAACCCTCGGCATTCGGGGTGAATACGCCAAAATGAAGAATGCTTCCCGGCCGAGACCCCAGGATTGAAAGCCGCATTTCCTGAACTGGGAGTTGAATGTAATAATCTGCTCAAGAAATTACTTCGGTGTCTCCATTTCTTAACTACATAGAGAATGAGGATTTCTTTCTGGAACATCACAGTCGGATTGACAAAACGTTAATCAGAACTCAAACTCATTTACGAACATTATATAATCATCCACTAGAGAGAGTTGACGGTATTCCAAATGCAGAAATACGATTCGATGTGGGGAAGCACCACTACTCTTTCAGGATATGATGGGTGGATTAGAGGTTCGTTGAATATACGAGGGTAGTTTCATAAGTAATGCGAATCTATCGTTTACGACATATTACCAGCATAATTACGACGAATTGGATTTATTGTTTGTCAATCTACTCTCCATGGAGTTAAATACACTTTTCCGAATTAGATTTCAAACTGTCCATACTGCATACTGGTTTTAAAATATAATTTAGGTCGTGTCCGAAAGACGTTTTGCACCTCCCCTTTCACTTCATCATAATCTGAATACCACTTTCCCCTTAAATACATATTTCTCTAAAAGTCAAAATTGGTAAAGATAGCCTGTTGTATGGTCCTGACAATAGGCTAGGCCGTTTTGTTTGGAAATTTTTATTTTTTCAGTGTAAATCCTTGAACTTTGTCTTCATGAGCCAGATTTTTAATTTTTGAGGAGAAAGTCAGTAAATCAGATTCAATATTTATTTACATATTTAGGAATACGTATTTGAATTTGTCCAGAAATTTCCAACAATGTCCGCGATGTACTGTATTTTCATGGGGTAAAAAGTATATTAGGTAAATACAGCCAAAGTCCGTGAAGAAATTGAAGCCATAAGAAGTGCAGGGAGAAATTTGCTTTCTCCGGTAGGAAATACGACTTCTATTTCCACTGGAGACTCTTATTTTGACTTGGAGTGGTTTGTTTGTTTGTTTTTCTATTAGAGTGTCAACCCCTGCATTCAAACATACAGAGTATGCGTGGTTGGCGTGGTAATGGTGAACCCAAGTCGCCTGACGTATGACAATCAGGGACTCAATTTGTTTGTAGGGGTTGTAATGTAATTAATTTTAAATTTCTTGACCACATTTGAAAAGAGATACACACCAGTAGACTCGTGACTTCGATTGAGCATTACTTTTTTAAGTTGCGGCCAAATTTTTGTGAATTTCTGTTCACAGTTTTATATTTAAAAATAAAAAAATGTCAATAGAAATTCCCAACAATTTGGTTTTTTCCATGACAAAGCCCAAATCTCAACTTCGAAACTCGTTTGCATTAGAACCTGAAAGGTGACCAATGTGTATTATCCCCCTCGTATCTCAGGAACCACAATAATTACAATCAAGCGGAATTTCTCTTTCGGAAATCAAATGGGATCTCAGATAACTTTTCTACTTTTCGGCAGTTTCTACTCGATCTGAAAACGCTTTGGCGCTCACCTCGCGGTAGCTAATAAATATTCAGTTTTTCAGCCGTTTTATAATTTTGAAAATTTCGAAAGAAAGTGCAAGAAGTGGAAGTCTTGGTTCTCAAGATTTTAGCATGGGATATTATCGATTATTAATTTAAATTAAGTATTAATAAGTGTTAATTTCTGGGCGAAAATACAATCAACGTAAAGTTCTGAGGTTTCATATCTTCTAATTTATGATTTTATGCATTCAACGGTTTCATCAGTTTGGGGAAAGTTCCATGCTAAAATCTTGACAACAAAGACCTTCTCATCTCTTGCACTTTCTTTCAAAATTGTCATATCAAACAACATATTAAAAATGCAGCCAAATCTGAATGGGCTACACTGACCCATTAGCTGTATACGGTGTCCCTTATTAAAAATCTAGTTTTGAGTGTTTCATGAATTAATGACACTTCTGATGGTTTGGAGAAAAGGTCTTTTATAAAAGAGGTTTGATAAAATCGTTTCCGCACACTAATGGTGGACACTTTCCTAACGTATGGAATATTTAACACACAGCAAGATGCTCTTATTTTTTCTCATTATTATTATGTGTTGCTGTGCAGTACATTATGTGAATGTGTTGTCCGTCTGTCTGTCTGTCCGTCCGTCCGGCCGTCTACAGTTTTCATGCAGTAAACGTTGACGGATTTCAACGAAATATTCATGGTAGGTACACAAGGTCACAACAATCACCAAGTGTTAATATGACCTCTCCAGGTGACCTACAGGTGACCTGCGCAGCAACACATAGATACTGCGTCTTACGACGGTTTATCTTATCCTCAAACCGGGGCTGCTAATCGGAACTTCTTATTGGATTCAGATTCCTATTCTTGTTTCGATCCTTGAAGTGTCCGATTCCAACTCCTTTCCTTTAGTTGACGGATAATGTCGATTGAATTTCAGAATTATCGGTAGAATTGGACTAATTTCATGATACATTCGTGAAACATTATATTCCAACTCAACTGCGAAAAAGGTCGAAAATGTACCGATCCTTTCCTGAAGAGCTGGAATCAGAATCTCGAAATTAGTTTAGTGATTACTTTAGTATCGGAATTTGAATTCGTATTGCAATACATCATTTATTCGATGGAACCCGAAATACTAGGGGTTCGGGCATAGGCACGCATTTCTTCTGAAATTGTAAAGCGTAAATAATGTTACATTTTCAGTTTTCATGATTTATTCATACATTACGCAATATGGGTGCACCAATCTTGAGCCGAATGCGCCCTGCTTTAGAGAATACATTTGTACACCCTCGACAGAGTCAACAATATTAACTCGACATTTCAAACGCGGAAGTCAAATCAAGCGATAACACTTCTGATGAAATGGCAGTAAACATGTTTGCGCTGTACTGTTTTACTTTAACAGGAATTATATGCTTCCGGGGTCAGCCACCTCAATCGCTGATCTAGCGAAGAGTTTCGTCTTGTCAATAAAACCTGAACCTGAAGTCAAGAGGGAATAGCAGCTGCCAATAGTCTAAACCGTTAAGACTTGCGAGGAACTTTCATCCGTGGTCAAATCAATAATTAACACGCAATAAATATGAGCGTCATCAAGTTTCTTCCTCTGGTAAGTTGATTCATTACATTACAGGAATGAATTAGGTCGATATTGCCGTCCTTAATCGTAAGAACCACTTTTAGGAAGTGATATGTCCTTAAATTTATAGTTAAGAATCCGTGGAAAGGTTACTGATGCAAACTTAATGTGCCGAGCTAAGTGGTTTTACTACAACCATAATAGCAAGCATGCAGTCTCAGTCTCACATTGAGTTTTTTAAAAGCAGTTAGAGCCAACCGTACCCAGAATCTGTTTTAGGGTTGACGTCATAGCCAAATGTTTCTGTCCACGCAGTCTATCGTCACACTAAAGCTTGATCCACACCTTTTGATAGTCTATCAATCAAATCATACATTAAGTTATTTTCACACTTAAATATCAGATTTCAAATTATTAGGATCGATTTCTCTTTTATTTACATAGGTCGCTCTCGTATTTGCTGCCCATATTATGAGATTCTCTGAAGTCGATGGACAGACACATGTTGTAACACGAAGTGACACAGAAAAGAGATATTTGAAGCAAATTACGCAACTGGAAAAGAAAATAGGAATGATTGGAATTGGAAAGGATGCAGACAAAATAAAGATGGACCTGGACAAGATGAAGATGGCCCTGGAAAACATATTTGAAGGCCGGAAAAAGAATGAAGACCGGAAAACTAAGGACGGCCAGAGCCAGGCTGAGAAGGACCAGATAAGGAAGGACCTGATTATCAGCCTGGGGAAGGTACGGATGGGCCTGACCAAGATAAACGAGGACCTGGAAAAGATAAAAAACGGTGGCATGAAGGTGGACCCGGACAAGACAAAGATGGAGAAGGAACTGGCAGCTTCGGTTGCAGCAGCGAAGGCTGCAGCAGCAGCTGCTGCGGCGGCTGCAGAGGAGAAGAAAAAGATGGAAGCGGCAGCAAAAGCTGCGGCTGCAGCAGCCGCTGCTGCCGCTGCTGCGGACAAGGAAAAGATGAAAGCGGCAGCGGCCGCGGCGGCAGCAGCGGCTAAAGCGGCCAAGGATAAAATGGAAGCAGCCCAAGCGGCGGCTGCGGCAGCCAAAGAAAAGATGGAAGCGGCCGCAGCGGCGGCTGCAGCGGCTAAGGAAAGGGAAAATAATGCAAAGACACCACCACCACCACCGCCGGTACCACAAGTTTATCTGCGCTGTACGTCGAAAGGAAGTTTTCCGTACCCTGGCGACGCGACTCGTTGGTACAAGTGTAAATTTGATGCAAGGATAGATAGGTGGCTTCTATTTTATTTCCAGTGTAGTCCAGGTCGGGAATTTCGGGGTACAAAATGTCAATAAGTTTTGAGTTCATAGTCGATAACTAACTTTGTACATAGTAAAACGGTATACCGTGTTAAAAAATTCAGAATTCTGAACTAACGCGTCCTAAGATTAAATAAAATCCGCTTCTTTATACATTGGAAATCTGTAGCATATTAGTTCGTGCATAATTACATGATTAGTTCTATGATGTTGCTTGTACTGATGAATTCATGTCGACTGATGAATTTTGTTTGTCTACGGATTCCAATTTGTAACTACTGGTTGAGAATTATAAAACTTCTGCTATGTTAAACATTTACTCAAAGGGAATTAAATAAATTTGGGGTTTGCGGCATCTGGATTGCGTAAACAATTAAGAAAGAGACACCACCCACCCACCCGTCCCTAATTAACCTAAGGGAATTTTTTTTCTATTTTTAAGATCGGAAATGAAGCCCAGAAGAAATACAGAGGGTGTCTTCTTTTTATTTATACAGTTTCCAATGGTTCTCCTTTCTTAACCTTCGAGCCAGAAACTCAAAATTTGGAACGTACAAAATTTCCAAATTTGAACTTTTGCCGAGTAGAAAAAAGTAGGTGTGATCGATCTTTTTGTGACATAGTGTATACAGCCCTCAAGTTAATTTCCCAAACGCCGAAGAAATTGGATATTGAAGTGGATTTCAGATTCGAAAAGTTTCCAAACGTCATTTCATGCGGATTCTTGTTGGTACATGAACCTATCTTTTAGGAAACCGAATCCAAAAAAAAAACCGTGGGACTGACGTCATGGCTATTGACAAGGATCTCTGCATTAGGAATGATAGTCATTCCGAGTTTTGACCTCAAGTCCTCTGCACAGGGGATGGGTTTCCGGTAAGCGCGCGACGAATCTTCGTCGTGGTGGAAAGATACTTTGACGGTATCTCCCGGATATAATTTTGGAACTTTTTTTTCAAAATTGGTTTAAACAAGTGTTGAATGATGTATTCCAAGTTAATTTTTACATTTTGGGTCACCGTGATGACAGGGATTACGCCACGACTCGTCATAGCACCGACAACCATGAATCGTTTCCGAAACTTCACATTTTGCTTGGTTTTTACGGATCGTCGATGAGGTGATTGCTCCACAGCTGCAGATTGGAGGCCGATATTTTTATGATTTCGACGAAATTCAACAGAGATGAGTATGTTAGTCACTGTGCTGCGAGATACCATTCCATCCTTTCTCATCTCTTTGACAATTGTATTTCTGAGAAACAGTCTTCGGAAACTTTTCGAATCCTAAAATTCACTTCAACATTCGATTTCTTCGGCATTTTGGAAATTTTTGAAAACTACAATATTTTTCATGAAGAGTAACGTAATGGATACGTTCCAAACTTCAAATTCTTAGCTCCCACGGTTAAGAAATGAGGACAATTGGAAACTGTATAAATCAGAAAGAAGACACCACTGTATCCAAATTCTGAAACCGGTTTTATCGAATTGTTCCCAAAAGTTTTCTCACAGATGAGTCATTCAAAATCGTGAAACCAACCTAAAAAAGTTAAATCATTAATCATCGAGTTTTTGTATAGTAAACTTATATCGTCGTGTCGGATTGAACAATGGATCCATTCTCCCAATTAAATCACCTCAAGTGTTCCAGTTGTCCCCTCAAAACCAAGTCTTTCGCCAAGATTTTCAAACTTGGCATGCATGACAATTGGGCCATAGCTCCATTCAAGTTCGTGGGACAACGAGACAAAAAGAAAAACGTAGTTTGATTGGACCAAATAAACACTTTTCACAATATTTAAGACTGTCAGGCTGCTTAGACGGGGTTTCTCTTCCTTCAGTATTAGGGACCCAATTAATTTAGCATCGTTTCCAATATTGTTTTGGCGGCATTTCCATTTATTCCACTGTGGGATTATTATTAACCCAATACGTAGGTACAACATTTTAGCATCTTTCCCGGACTCCTCTCTCCGGTCCGTCTTTTTATTTCTCGTCTGGCGGTCAGGTGTACGTCCGATGTACGACTTCAATGTCATGGCGTTGTACTGAAGTAAAAATGACACATTCTGTTATTCACGGAGTCGACCGCAATGGGCCACCACTGGCTTGGTCGGCATGGTTTAGAAGGCTTGGCAGTACCTTATTGTTCCCCTAGACCTCCTCCTTAATATACATACGTACATACAACATTTTATGCAAGAAACAAGGATTCACCTCGAGGTTAAACAGGCGCAGAAGAGGTGACATTTCTAACTGCCTAACCGTTTTGTCTGAATTTTCTCGGAAGTATTGACAAGCAGTTATCCCTTCAAGTCTTTCTTCTAACACTAATCCAACATTGAGGCAATGACAGGTAGAGAAGACGGTAATTAAGACCATAGTAGGCACATATAATTCAATTCAAAAATTTTATTGTTAGTTTGTTTAGTGTTGTAACAATTTTATTTAGTTGACAAGTAAATAAAAGTAGTAAATGAGTGAAGAGAGTAAATTGTTTTTGTTGGTTTTCTTAAATTCATATGCACAAACAGACCACCTGCCGTTAAACCCTGGCGCAGCAGAGGACTCGAAGGAACAACCCTTCGTAGGTACCTTTACGACTATGCTCAACTTTATGTTCGAATCCGCAGACAGCAATATCAGAATCAATGCCATCGACATTACAATCGGCAGCCACCAATACCATGTCGTAATCGTTTAAACTCGCGGATGAAACAGCTTGAAAATAGGCTCCTTGATAATCACCACT
>JAQFYE010004427.1:0-13417 GCA_034694305.1 Protaphorura glebata
ATGTACAACTTGTCTGAAATTAATGCAAGAATTAGGATTATTATTAAGTTAGCTTGACTGTGGGCAGGAATTTCAATGTAGATGTTTCCAATATTGTTATTAACTTGTACTTGCTTAATAAAGATGATTCCATTATTGTTATCAAATATGAGTTAGAAATTATGCTAATTCGACGGTTAGGGGTTGACCATCAATTGTTAATCAAACTGCGTAAAGAAAACGGATACGATTTGAATTTCCTAGTTAATGTAAATAATAAGACTCACACACACACACATCTGATAATTGGAAGGTGTGACAAAAATTTTGTCTCTCAAATTGTCTTTGTCTTAGGTCGTTGTAGTAAGCAAATACAAACAAATCGCAAAAAGAAATATAGAACGAAATTCACTATGTTATAGTTTAATAATGTGATTTTATTTTCATTTGAAGGACAACGGTGGGATTGAAAGGGCAAATGAATACGTCAAAATATCGGCGAAGGTAATTTTTACTAATAATACATAGAATATTATTATTAATTTGTCGGACTGCTAATTAATTAAGATCGTTATATCTTAGTTATCGGAAGGAGTGAGTCGTCGGTTGAGTGACACAGGAGGTGATTTGTTTGTTTTAAATGAGGCACATGAACAAATCACAATGGCCGCGGATTACATCAAAGCTGCAATTGAGGTTAGAACTTTCTTTTCGGAGTCTGGCTAAACTTGAATCAAAATTTTGCTATCCAATCTTTTTGGGTTACTAAATCTTACATGTTATTAATACGCGTGTATTACTCACCGTACACAAGACATTCAGACCCAGCAAAAACAAGAGCTATCAAAATCAATTTCATTTTTATTATTATAATAAACTTAACAGAAAAAAGAGTAATGTTATGGGAAGGAGTGTTTCCGTACAGTGAGTCTACACAAGTTATGGTTTAGTATAACTATGTGTGTCCTAATTGATTATTTCATTGATAGGAGACTGATTATATTCAAATTTCAATCATTTGAACTGATTCCATTGATCTCAAATGCCATGTGCAGTAACTAGTTGTACGAAAAAACCTTCATATTCATTAAATTATGTTAAATTGCGGGACTCTAAACGAATAAAATTTTCTAATCAGAGAAACCATTAACCGTGGACAAGACTTTCAATTATTCCGGCACACCTCACACATACCTAAAATACACCCATCATAATCCAATGAGAGCCGTCAATCAAATTTGTTAACTCCGGCATTTATTCAATTGCACATTCCAACGACATTTTAAAACCATTTTAAATATACATCTGACTAAAAGAAACTATGGACTATTTTTAACAAATTTGTTTTTGAAATATAAAATATACTTTACCAATAAAAATTATCGCGGTCTAAAGCGTAGAATTTATTGTATACAAAGTACGGGGACCGACTAGCTTCCTGGTGTGTGGATATGGTGTAACGTAGGCCGACTTCACATGAACAATGTGATACAAAGTACAATTAGTTAGTTAATTCGTGCATGCATACACTTGAAAAAATTTCCATTCCGAATTGCGAATGTTTGATAATTCAATATCAGCACTAACTAGGAATTGCTCAAGTCCAGTGGAATTGCCGCAATCGCAGGTGTCAGTTAAGGTGAGGAGACAATTTTGAAAGGCGGTAGAAATGAGCTATACTATTGCCCTTGGTGTGTGTGTGAGTGTGTGTGGGTTAGTGAGTATTTGAGTCACCACTTTCCGTTCAACAATTATGTTCTGATCCACTTATAACTTGGTATGCGTGACCAGAGGCATATGGATTCTGATCTTCACTTACCTATCCTCTGACTCCCGGTTCATGTACATTCCTATTTTAACATGGTCAACAAATGGTGGTATCTAAATCAACATAGTTTAACGCTTCCACGGAACTACGGCAAGGAATTTGAACGTGTGGCTGTTCCCAGTGCAATGCGCATGAACGGAGAAGCCTGATTTCATTTTTTAATTAACCGGTTACTAGAATCTGAGTCCTTAAATGACAAGAGCTTTAACTTAATATTGAACGGCATTTGAGTTGTCTAGCCCAAATAACCACAAAAATCTTCAGTCATATAAGAAATACACCGTATACGCTACTCGTACGAGCATCCAGGCACTGTCGTTATTTATTTCTAAAGGTATATTTGCATTAATATTGTCAAATTTTAAGTGCAATTGCCCTTAGAGTTTTGTTAAGAATACTTTAATTGGCAAGTAATATTTATTCTCCCTAAATTATGATAAAATAGATACACACCTGTCTACAATTGTAAAGACAGTTTGGCTAATATTTTATTAGTACAAGTGTTGATTAGAAAGTCGGGACCTTGAGCGATGTTTAATGTTAAGTGTAAGTTTGAGATGCGGAGAAAGTGCTTAGCTGTACACTGATCACACCAAGGTATTGGAAGATTGCCTCACAGTACGGACACACTTTATAGTTCAATCCATTTATTTATTTCAATGTTCACTCCCTTAACCTACCCCAGGCACAGTAATTTTCATTTTTTTGTACGGTTTGGTTTTTTGACTGAATTCGACTTATTTAAGTGTTCTAAGGTCCGGAAAAATAGTGAAAAAAATTTCCAGGTTACGGAATGCCCGATAAACCGAATCTGGTTTTTGATCTTTGACCTTCGATAACTTTCGCTACGGTCATCGTACAGAGATGGGACTAGTAACGTTGGAAGCCCTTGACTATACCTTTCCAACGGTAACTTTTTACTATGAAATTGTGAAGTCAACTACGCCTTGTACGTGTAGGTGACTTAGGAAAACTTCACAATTTCATAGTAAAAAGTTAAAGTTTGACATAAAATTTCTCTCACGCTGCACCGCGAGTCACCACCGGTCCTATCACACTTGGACACCTGCAGCGAATGTTCAGGGAACACAAAAAAGTTTCACCGCCTTTTTCCGCCATTCTGAATTATCGGAGGTCAGTGTAAGTGCATGAGGCTATTTGACCACTTCCGTTTCCTTATGACCCCATACATATTATATGCCGTTGGAAAGGTATGGTCAAGGGCTTTCCAACAGTAGTCCCATCTCTGTACGATGACCGTAGCGAAAGTTATTGAAGGTCAAATGTCAACAACCGGATTCGGATAAATAAGTCGAATTCAGTCAAAAAACCAAACTGCACAAAAAAGGAAAATTACCCCAGGATTAATAAAAGATGCAAGCATCTTGAAGAGAGAGGCCGCACGTGAAATGTAAAAGTTTAAGAAAAAGAGACCAAGCACAAGAATCGTTCAAGACAAGTCGTACAATCCAAGCACCCATAATAGAATAGAAAAAGACGAAAACTTTGAATGGCTTTTGAATTTCAAAACCTGAGCTTGTTGGAAATTTGTTGTTTTGGTGCAAGGTGACAATCGTATCATATGGTTGTCAGGGGGATCAATTATCAGAGACATTACGTTTCACTCTTTAGAAAATATTAAAAAACTGAGCGGATGCAAGGATTCCGTTTATATTTTTAAAATAGGACCATCAATGATTTATCTATAAATTCTGGCCGTCAACAAACGACAAACGGTCATAGAAGCCGCATCCCTCATAATTAAATTTTCACTGTAATTAGTTTTGTCGTTTTCTGTAACGTTGATTCAAAAAGCGCATTAGTCACATTTAGATATTAAAATGTCTTCACCGGAAGTCAACAAATTCAGACCAATTGACCATGGGGGAAGCCCCCTGGCTTCCCCCATGGTCAATTGGCCCTTGCCATTCATGGCAAGTTTCAACACAACCCGATGTCAACTAAACTCAAAGAAGGCGCTTACCCAATAATTATATTTCCACTGAAATTAGTTGTGTCTTTTTCTGTAACCTTGATTCAAAAGGCGCTTTGTCTTAGTCACATTTAAATATCAAAATGTCTTAACCGGAAGTCAACAAATTCAGACCAATGGACCATGGGGAAAGCCAGGCGCCCCTTGTCATTCATGGCAAGGTTCAACACAACCGGATGTCAATTGCGTTCACAAATCGGGATTCCTTAAAAACAAATAACCGATGACGACTCGAGCAACGTTGATTTAGATACCGCTGCATATAGACTAACTTTGAAAACTCACAGCCCGGGAAGCGTTGTCGAAAGGCCATAAACTTTGGTACCTCAGGTTACATCAAACACGAAGCACACATCAAAAGTTTTTGCTGCAAGTTGGCCACATTTAAATAGGAAGGTACCCCTAGTAGTAGTCCGTTCTTGCTCAACTTCCGATACGATTCCTGATTTGGGCCAGGGGTCATGTATGTCAAGTCTCATGAAGATTACTCAAACGTAGCTCGAGTTATCCTTACGGCAGACAGACGGACACCATCCAGCGTCGTATAGCATCCACACGTAATAACGTGAGTCCGAAATTACATTCATACATATCAATAAAAAAAGTCGAACTGACACTATACGGGGTGTTCCATTAAATACAACCACATTTTGTAGGCCAAGCCTTCGGGCGCTGACGTTACAGCCCTAGTCAGTAGATGTTCCAATTCCAAATCGTTATATGTCAACATGCATTTTCAGTGTTTAAACGGCTGCGACTTTTAAACTATTTAGAATTTTAAAAAAATTCCATAATAGAAAGAAGTACATGCCTACCAGTACCCATGCCCGACATATTTTGTTTATTTCATCTTTTGCTTTTTTTACGCATCGGGAAAAAAAATCTATCAAAGTCAAATGTCAAAGGATGGTTCGATTGAAAAAAAAACAGAATTCAAATGATTTCAAATAAATAATTTATCTTCTGCTTGCCTGTGAATATTTATTCAACGTCGCAAAGAACTACTATGCGGACTTATCAATTTACAAAAAATTTACTTCTACCAAAATAATAAAACTCATTTTCTATGAGTCAGAACCTCTGAATTTTATAATTAATACGAGCGACTGACTATCAGCAATAAGAAATAAGTAAACCGACTTGTACCTAAAATGTTGACTCAGTTCAATTATTTAGATATGATTTAAGCAAACGATTTTTGCATGGCAAATTGAATGTTGATGATAAGAAGTATGACTTGCTCATTAAATGAAGAAGTAAATAAAAAAGCAAACTCATTTCATCAGCCAAACTAAATCTCAATATTTCTAAAGACAGTTTAAATTATTTATATGAATGGGTTATAAATGTATATAAAGCAGATTATTTACTGCAACAAGTGCAGAAAATTTATTCATTCATTCATTTATTCAAGTTTAAGTAAATATGGCTGGAAACCAAACCTTACCTCTCCACAACAAGGCAAGTCATTATAGCGGAAACGGTAACGGTAATTTGCGGTAAGGCCGTTTATAGATTACCGCGTACCACAAAATTTATGTCTAAGTACCCGTTCCATCGCCCGTACAACGACAGCATAGGAATTATTTTTTATCAGTGACATATATGATTATTTTTTAGCCGAATGTTTACATTTTAATAGCGAGACTTATGAGTGCTGTAAAATAGCGGTATTACCACAGGTCCCTATATTGCTTACGGCAAATGCAATACCGTTGTGGTAATGACTTTCCAATATACAACTCTACACCGATTAGGATCGCTGACTCACACAATTCTGGGAAAACGAAGTTGAATATTTAAAAATAGTATTTAAAAGACAAACCCAACTAATTTCAGAATGGTGATCCTGAATAAGATACTTGTTTAAAAAAATACGATATGCTTAACAGTGACTAAAGTACTAATTATATACTAATTAGCATGCAAATTCTTCAAAGTCTTAAATACTCATGATTTCCAGGAATTGTTCGGAAAGTAGTCCGGGTCGCGGTTGGCGACCCTAATCCTTAAACAGTATTAAACATGTGGATGCACGTTTTGTAAATTTGCTAATATTAAATTTGAATATTATTCATATCCTATCAATCACTCATTTTGACATCACAAGAAAAAGTAAATGAACAAAAAAAAACCCGTCGTGGCATAATATTATGAATGAATGTTGATAACTGAAATGAGAACGACCGACCGACAGCTCTCTGGATCTTATTGACACAAAATTTGATAAATTCCGGAATATTAGCTTCTTATAAATACTAAAAGTTTCTTCAATCTGATCAACAGTTGTTACTCAATTTTTAATGTGCCAACGTGCTGCAAATTGAATTGAATTAATTTTTAGAGGATGAATTCCGTGCATTGTGTCTTGACTCTCTTCTTAGGTAATTCATAATAATAAAAATTTCGACGAGTAGGATTCTTTCCTTTTTCTTACCTTGCCGCGTTGCGCACTGACACATTTATGAATTGGACTGGAAGTCTTTTCAAATTTTGAAATTGAAGCTAGTTTTCCGGTAATGTATTTGGTTTTTTTCTGGCTCTGGTAAATGAGATAATCACGTTGCCCGAATATAGTCGAGACCCTGTGATAAATGTCTAATCTCTTCTAGGAGTTCAATTGACATCTTGCCAATATCCTGATTGGCAACCTGGTAAAACATATACCTATGGAATTCAACTAGAAGTATCAGTGGAATCACGCAACAATCAAATGAACTACCAAATCCAGGTTACAAGGACTGGAAGAAATACAGTACTTCTAAATGTATGTGTCTAATTATCTATTTGGAAACATTTAATGCTAAGTTTTCACACAAAATATTCTACTTTTGCCCCTAAAATTTGGAAGCCTTGAAGACAGCGTTTATAATTTTAACTATCCGCCAAAGTACTATAATTAGCACTTAAGAGTTGTTTTCATTAGGAACAAAGTTAAATTATTTTGGGTATGCGTGACTACTTTTTGTTGTCAAAGGCACTGAGAATGTAACGGCGAAAATTGGGTTTTCCACTTTGAGATCGGACTACATTTTTTACACGGCAAAGGCAACCCTGCCTGGCATCGCATCTGTTTTTAACTCTAGTGACAATAATGGAGACGTTTTTACCTTTTCCTACTACTAGGGGTACGATGAAGAGGTTTTTCATTTTTTCCAACTACTAGGGGTACCTTGGTCGGAGAAGCATTTTGTCTTTTGCAATCGCTCAGGGTACCTGTAGAAAGTTTTTCATCTTTGTTTATTGGTAGGGGTATGTAGCAGACGGTTTTTATTTTCCCCTAATGCTAGTGGTACCCCAGAAAGATTTTTCTTCACCTGAGTTAAACTACAATGGTTATTCTCAGTCAGGGTTCTGGGGCAATACTGTACGAGAATTATTTTTGACTCGAAATCCGAAAACTTGTATTTAACTTTGTCTCGAACATGGTAGAAATCAACTTTCAAGTACACGACTTTTGGATTTTTTTTTGAGTCGATGATTTTTTTACCACTTGAGGGCGAGGATTTCAAATTGTAAAAATTGTTTCTGGTTGTGATGTCAGAGTCGCCTTAGCCGTGGAATGAATGTAGTCCGGTCTTAAATTTGGATACTCAATTACTGTCGTTACTTTGTAATGGTCAGAGTTATACTAACTTTTTAGATCTAAATATACTAATTCTAGCTGGCGATAATGTATTAAACTATTTATCACTAATTAGTTTTCTAATGAATTTATTATATCCAAAAAAAACAGCCAAAAGGACCAATCCCTCTTTCCCCGGAGTTATCCGAATTTAAAGCTAAGGAATATTTTGACTCTCCAATCGAGTTAAACTTAGAACATGGAATTCTGAAGTCTATTAAAATCGATGGTCATTTACCAAAATGGGCGGAGAATTTTAAAAAGGAACAAGCCTTTTATTTTGTTACGCTTCCATCTCTAACAACGGATTCCAATCTTCATGGAACGAAATATATTCGACAACCTGAACTGGAGAGTGATGAAGATAAATTAGAAACCGGGGGGTGTAAAATCTTCAATAGGAAAGAGAATACAATTTATGGGGAATGCTGGACTGAATACAAACTAATCAATTATGGATTAATTATAAACCAGAAGGAAGAATCCTATGTACCTGGGGTTTGGCGTGCGATGAGTAAATATTGTGATCGTGCTGATCATATTTATGAAATCAACAAATCAATTCAATCAGAATTGTGTCAGAACTCAAACGGAACTTATCGTGTAAGATTTTTAACTCTCACTTACCGTTGGGGGATCAGGAGAAAAGCTTCGAGATTTTAGTACAACCATGCACTCTGGGTTATTTTGGGGCCATGGCACAGTGTAGTGAATATTGAACTCCACACTATCAGGTCCCGGGTTCAATTCGTGTGCTACCAACTTTCTAATCTTGAACTAAAATCTTGAGGCCTTTCTGGTTTGCACCAAACCATTTACTAGTTTATCTCTTTATTAACTTAAGCTTTAAAATATTTACAGGGAAATTTGGTGAGTAGTTATACTGTGTGTTGGAAATGTGGACAACCCTTCACAATTTTGAGGATTGAGCAGGAAAACCAAATATACAATAACTATAACAGAATTGAAAAGGATGACATAAAGTTGGTCTCTGTAAAGAGAGCCAAGAGGATTGGTGCAGTTACTAATCCAAGGATTATTTTTGATTTATCCTACGCACCTGAGGAATCAATGTCTCTGAAAAATATTATCCCACAGAAGTAGTCTATGAGATTTAACTGTAATTTTGTACCGGACTGTGCATAATTATTGATCGCATTAGTGTTATGTTAGTTCCGATCAAATTAAACGAGGAGAAAACAAGGGTGCGTTGCATAGTATCCACAACAAATCCAATGTAATACATCCTAAGTCAAATAAAAAACAATCAGAATTTTACGTGATCTTATTTTGTTTTATTTTAAAACGCGATTTTTTTTAAAAAAATGAGATTAACCCAAAACAAAAAAGTCTATGTTCTCGTTATTTTAGCATGGGAAATCCCGTAGGATATAAGACAAGAAGTCATCAAAAACAAATTAAATTCAAAAATACTCGAACTATGGCGGAATCTTCTAGGGTATCTATATAATTGTCGAATGTGCGCCTAGTCTTGGCGGTCCATGCACCATTTCTGATACGACTCCGTAGTACGTTATTCGTTTAAACGCATGCGATATTAGAAGCGGTATTCGATATGTAATTCATATCGTATTTTAACAAAAAATATCCGCCCTGATGGTCACCTTGTCAGTGAATCAGAATATGTAAACAGAGTTTGTATTATCTTTCCTTTATTCACCATCTTGGTTTTTTCCGCTGGCTGCGTCCAGCCCGTCCTGATTGGCCAAGAGGACAGATTGTTGATTTTGAAATAAGAAAAGCACGAGAATCGGATTGGCATTGAGTTTGAAATACATTTTAATGCTCAAACAATGAAATTTTTCCGGCAACAGAAATAAAGGAAGAGAAATCAATTTTTATGGAAAATTTTAAAATTTTAACAAAGGTGAGCCATCCCATTTTATACTAGAGTTTAATGTTTATAAGTATAAAATTAGGACATAACTCAAAAATTTATTGGTATGAGTAACCTGGAAAACTTGTTCATCTATTAAATAACGGTTACTATTAATGGAGCTAAATAAATATTTTCAAAAATTAATTAACTAGTTTCATTTATTTTAGGTTAGTTTGAGGTAGTTTAGGTTAATTTTAGTTAGGTTTGGTTAGGTTAGGTTAATCCAATAAGTATTATTACCTTAGAGTGAAAAGTATTCATTTAGTTGTGGAAACTATGTATTTATTCAGCCGTGGGGGTTAAATACCAAATACCAACTACATCAACTCTCCTTTAATTGACTCACGTATTTCTTTGAGAAAATTTAAAACTGATATTTTAATAATTATGATAACGTATAATATGTTCTATTCCTAATTTAATTTTTGATTTCTTAATTACAATTAAATGACAAATTTCTCTACCACTCGCTCGGTAAAGTGGAGGATTTATAGCATTTTGCATTAATTCAAAAGAAATGCAAGTGTATCTTTTAGTCTATTTATCTATAAGTCTTACTAAATATCCAGTTAAATCTGGAAAAGCACTTTTGATCAGAAATGCAAATAATATTGTTGCATTGTGGTATCCTAATTTTATAGGTGTTGTAGAGTTATGGCTTTTTTTGTTTTTTGTTAGTTGCGACATTTTAGAAATCTGACATTTCTATTATACTGATTTCCCTTCAATCATGCGATATAGTATACCAATGATTAGTGGCCATCTTGGGTACATTAAAACTCCATTGTGTAGGATCGGTGTTGTTCTGCTCCGGTGGGTCAACTGACACTCCATTGCACCGTATATCATCAGAAGCCTATACTTAAACAATTCGAGTAAATAATTCCTCACGTCGTCTATATTTATATTGGGACTCGAGTGCTGGATACTATAATTTCCTTGCCATTTGAGATCGTCGATGTCCTGGTGGTGGGATAATATCTCTTAAGACCCTTTGTTGCTGTGTACCACCGCCACCTATTGGACGATCACAGGGATGATCTCGAGGTAAACTTCTAATGAGGAATGAGTTTCCGGTGCTTTTACTATCGACTCCAGTCTTGATTACTAAAACAATAAGATGCAGATAGCGATAATGTTATTGCTCTCTCAATTGAGACTCAGATTCACCGGAAAGTATTACATTGTCTCTCACATAACTACTAGGAAAATTGCATGCCTTTAGATTTGATCCTACGCATAAGACAGAAATACCTATAACCTCCTTATACAGGGTGGCTAATGTACGGGTGTACCCAGAGGGTTTCATGAAAATCCGAGCTATACATTTTGAAGAGAATCTTATGGCCGACCAAACACTATATAGCGCTTAGTTTTTTTGCATCGCATAGCACTGGGCGCGAATTTTTAAAAATAAAAACGCTGTTTTCTCATGTTCATGCGGCAAAAGTACCCCTAAATATTTTTTTGCAAAACCAAATTCGTCATTGGATTTGAATGTAAATATTTTGTGATTTTTTTGAGATATTGTTTGTGCCTTTTGGAGGAAGTCGACCTTGGCCTTAAACACATGAGAAATACAGCTTTTTCATTTTTAAAAATTCGCACGCACTGCTATGCGATGCGGAAATCTAAGAGCTATAGCGCGTTAGATTGGCCATAAGATTTACTACAAAATGCATATCTCGGGTTTTCATGACACCCTCTGGGTATACCCGTACCAGATGCGGCAATGCGTATTAGCCACACTGTACTTTCGGTCAATAATTGAAAATTATTTGTCGTTTTGTTGATGAAATTGAACATTTGTAAGAATAAATAAAATCCTCAAATTTGCCCTGGACTTTGCACTTGTGCGTATCCCGGGCGTACTGTGTTCCAGTTGGAATGGAATTTGTCACTGTATATAGGAACAGTCAAACCATCGGATTACAGTTTTCGGAGACCATATCTCTCTCGTCGCTACACAGTACTCATTCAAGGATTTTATTTTTTTGCCCTGGCTTTATTTGCGCGCGGATAGCCCGTAGCCAGTTCTCTGTTTGCATACAGTGCAATGCCAGGGGTTTACCCTTGGGAATTAAAGAGAGGAATCGTTATGCACAATTCCATCCATTGACTGCATAGATCATAGATAATACACTAGAAAAGAAGAGTTGGCGTGTTTTCGTAGCAAGTACCTAAAATAGCACGTACGTAACACCAACCCACCAAGCCAAGTCTAGCCACGCCACGGTTGCGTTTGCGTTTTGTGGTTGGCCAATTCAAATTCAAATTGGCCAACCGCAATACGCAAACTTTATCTCCCACTCACTCCTCACTCCGCGTCGTATCTCTTACATGTACATCAGGAATGTTGCATTACCCACAACATTACTTTTCTCATCTATAACCCCCCGGCGCAGCCGGTGGAGCCTATACCTTGGTCTATGCATCGACTGATACTATGCGACGGGGGGAATGAAAAACTCGACCCACTAGGAATCCAAAAAACCTACAAAACACATTCCCCCTCTCTCCAAGGCCAGGAGTAGTCTAAACACCTTGATAGCAATGTTAATCCGGACACCCAGACTATCATGCTATGGCGGCTTTGCTAATTGGACATTTATAACTTCTTCCGGTCGTAATGTAGAGTTGCCAACGTTTTAACGAAGATGAGCATTTTTTATATCTTGCGGTCCATAATTGAAGAATTTTGAACGTTTTCTTGACGAAAATGATCATTTATGACCACTTCCAGTCAATAATTGAAAAATTTTGTACGGTTATCTTGATGTTTTTCAATTTTGGGTGAGTCACTTTGGAAGATGAACCGTTTGCATGTAAACACGGCCCTAGGCAGGAATCTTAAAAATTCGTCAAAATTTGGGAGAAAAAAAATTATTGGCCGGAACTTGTACTTGATTATATTCAACTTCAAAATAGTAATAATATAATTCAACTTCATGGCGAATGTGAATGTAAAAGGTTCATTTCTATCAGATTGGCAAAGAGTGACATACTTCGCCCTCATTTTAGATAAGGTTTGTTCGCGTTCCTTACATATACCGTAAAATACCGATTAGAAGCCGGGTCGTGGCATAGATTCTATAAATACAAGCTTTGTTACTATATACGTGTTGCACACTTGTACATAGTTTAGCTTTGGCGCGGTCTTTTTGAATATAAAATACCCGGGTTAGAAATCCAAGCCGGTCTTGAATACAGGCAGGGTCAAAAAGTTCATCCTAGGAATAGAAGCCCTGGCTTATTTTTGGTACTTTACCGTATTTGCTTACTGTTGAGCACGTAGAATAAATTGAAATTTGCTGAACGTCTTATTATCAGAGATCAAAATCGAAAAGATGTAGAATTTAAATAGAGATTACTTTAAATTGGTCAAACGAACGTATGATATATTGAAGTAAATTCGACGAGGTGAATTTAAGTAGATATGTAATGTAATGGGAAGAATTCACTAAGTTATTTTAAGTTATTTTTTTTGTTTGAGGAGAAGACAGGAAAAAGCGGTATTATGACTTTTTAGTAGGTCCGTATCATTTTGTCCCTGTTGCAGTTAGTTAGTTAAGTCAGTTAGTTATTTACGTTATTTTATTCAGGTCAAGAATTTCAGAAAACTGTTGTCAACATTCGGACCTTAAACATCCAGTGAAGACCAGTGGTGTTTGGGGTAAAGATGGGTTGAAATTTATTGGCCAAATTGGCCGGAGAATTACTACACTTTCCGGTGAACAACAATCCACGTGTTACCTCATTCAGAGGGTTTAAATAGCGGTGCAGCGTGGTAATGTTGCTTCAGTTCTTGAAACTTTGCCTCCTGGGAAGGAGTTATGTGAAGTATTTTACTTAAGTATATTATTCGGGATTTTGTATTTCTATTTTGATTTCTTTGTGTAAAAGTTCTATACATAATTTGTATTCTTACTTTTATTATTTCTTGGTATATGTTTTGTGTGTATTTTGTCTGTCATTTATGTCCTGTTGGTTCAATCGTGTTAGATAAAATGATTATAGGAGACCAAGTACTTAATTGACATAGCCAAAGGCCGAATCAAATTTGGGTATATACAAATTTTGGTACAATTATGG
>JAQFYE010004428.1:0-13416 GCA_034694305.1 Protaphorura glebata
AGGAAAGGAAAGGCCATGGCATTGGAGTACCTCGTGGGACGAGACTTTCTCCGTCCACTTTCACTCTTCCTTTCTCCATCTGAACTGAACGGAGTCCCTCGCGGGAATCATTCCACAGTCTCTGCTTTCACTTCCACACACACACACAGACATAGAGACATACATGGGTGGATGGATGCATAGATTCATTAGTCAGTCATGGATTCCATCCCAACTCTAGTTCTAACTCTACGGATGTATTCCTCCAAACCCCGGAAGTTAGAAGATGCTAATCTGGGACTCTACTTTGTGCCCTAAGACCTACGCCGGATGTCCGGGATCCAACGTTCGGCGACATCCATACATAACATCAAACTCCTCATTCAACCCAATCTTCCGTTCCGATGCATATCAACAACATTAAGGTAGGTCTATCCTTCCGTCATACTCTTACATTGAGGTATTCAGATTCTAACCTAATCAAACCTAACATTATGACTTAATATAAAGAATGTACATTCCAATTAAATCCACAACATTAACTTTCTATAAGGTAGGTCTACCCATGTCTGATAAGAGGAAAAGGAAAGGGTAGATACCTTGTACGCTGGATTTTTGATGTTGTAGTCCTTGTGATCTTGAACGACTTTTGTGAAGGTCCTACCCCCAAAATTTTAACCGTTTCGTAGTTAGAAATACACAGGTGGGTATGTGTGATGCTGTATATTCGCTTTCACTCTGCGGCATAGCACATGCCAACCTGTGTATATTTAGCGGCCAAACGGTTAGACTTTTGGGGCAGAACCTTCACAAAAGGATCACAAGGACTACAACATATCAAAAATCGAGGGAATTCCAACGGTGTACATTTTTCCATATGGTATGCCCTCTCCTTTATCAAATCAATATTTTTGAATTTAAATGCTTATGTGTGTGCGAAAGTCAAAGTATGGACTAACATTATACAAAACTTATGTTGTCGATAAACTTGTTGAGAATTTGGAAGCTATGGCTAAGCTGTGGATTGGTCTGATCCATGGGATGGAAAATAAGGACCAGGACTCATGTTGTGTGTTAAAACATGTCAACTGACGGGATGATGAATGAGTCTGAGTCTGAGGGTGTGGGAGAAATTCCATGGCCGCTTGAGAAAAGAAGAATGGCCGTCTGGCATGGCCTGTCCTGGTCTCACTCGCTCAACCTTCTATAGATTACCTAACAATTGCTCCTTTTTAACTCCACCGATACAAAATATAAGCTCCTTGGGAATGGACCCATGCCTTTGGATACAGTACGTTCTTCTACCATACTTTGTGTCTGGGTACAAAATCAGAATTTACGGTACGCTTATTGACAACAGGTAACCCTTAAAAGCTTGACCATACCTATCTAATTCATGGCTCGCAAGACCGAAAACAATTCTTTAGAAGAGGCTAACTTGCAACATTTCAAATTTTAACAAGTTATCCCACAGATAATGCCTCACTAGTCAAATTTCCTAAATAGGAGCGCCCGTAACATAGGAAAATGACAATTTGGCTGTTAGTGCCTAAAAAAAACTCAATGTTAAGTTTCCATGCCATTTTGCTAACTATTTCCAGCAGTCAAAATGGTGACCAACTTAAAGTTATGAGCGCTCCTTATAAGGCAATTTCCGGTTGACCCTTCCTTCATGTTAGGGTCAGCCCTTGCTGTGCTGGGATTCAATTGCGCGAACCTGCACCTGCAGTGACTCCTGTTGGAATACAGTGGTTTTATCGCCACTACTTTTTCTTACTACTAGGGGTACCTTCTTATTTGAGAATAATATTTGTTTGAAAACGCAGAATAGGTATGTATGGTCCATTCTCAACCATATTTGCCATGACCTCCCGCAGATGGCGACAACGCAACGTAGTGTAACACGTGATCATGTGATGAAGGAATTTTACTGAGCCAGCCCTTTACTCTTTTTTTTTTCTACTGAGTTGCGAGTCTGATAATTAGACTGAAGTATTTTGGACCGGACGTGATGGAATTGTACGGAAGGATTTAGCTGAGTCGAGATCTCGGAGAAAGCAGGGGATCAAGTTTCTGCACCACTCACTTTCTCTTCCTTTTCCTTCGGAGAAAGCAAAAAAGAAGTGGGGAAGAAGAGACTGGTCTCATTTTCTAGCTCCTTCCTCAATTATTCAACTCTCGTATGTACACCTCGTACGATGTATGTATGGTTTATAAAATATAATAAAAAATGTATATCTCACTTTTTGGAAGACAAAGGAAGTAGGCCAAGAGTGTGAGAAGGGTTTGAGTGGTGGACCAAGGGTTGACCATCGCAGGGGGTCCCAAGACAGACACACCACCACCACCACCACGCACTCCCACCCACCCACTTTCGTCCCTTTTCCTCTTGTTCCTTCTGGAGGGGGGAGGGGGGGTTGGAGGACCACTACTACGAGGACACCTCACGATGATCACTCATCCGTCCGTCCGATGGGCTCTGGTCAAATGAATTGAACCACCCTGTATTGTTTCTATATTTCTGGGGGTGCAGACAGACAGAGATGCAGGCGAGTGGTTGAAAATGAAAATTCGGACTCGTCGCGGTGTGTCGTGTGATGGTGTAGGGGTTCAGAGCCCGACTGAGGTCCTCATTTGGCGCTTGGGCCTCAAAGTGCACGGAAGATCGATCTGTTGAGAGTGAGACTCCACCCGGTTCGGACCAATCCGAACTCTTCCTCCCATGAACCATGCTCACCAGAACCTTCCCACGTGACACACCCTGCCAAGCACCTACCTCTGTCTGTCTATACCTCCACTGTACTGCTCTTTTTCAAAAGACCCGCATTCGTGGAACCGTGGATCCGTCCGGGCATTCCTTTGCATTTGCTTCCTTTCCTTTCCTCAAAATTAAATGTGTCAATTCCAGACGAGCGGGGTTCCTTGGGAACGAAGGAGGTTTCAGGTGTGTCACTTTATAATGTGACAACTCTAAGCCCTGCCACTGCCCGGGCTGCCTTATATGGGAAGGGTCGGATCCTACGGTATGGAATGGAATGGACAGACGAATGCTTAATTTACTACTCATGTTTCTCCTCCTCTCCAGAATTTAAATCTGAATCACTTCCTCGCCTCACTCCGAGGAGAAAGTGGCCTGGAGGGAATCATTGAAACAATTTTCCCGCAGTCCAACCGTGAACTTTTTCCAGCCCTTTGTTCTCTTTTCATTCCAGAGTAGAAAGATAGAGATAGCAAACACAGCACATAGCACATGGTTCTCCATAAAATATAATTTAGTGCCTGCAGGCTCTCTCTTCATCCATTCTACCAGTTTCAAAGTACATATGTCTTCCATAGGGTCGGGTCAGGTCAACTCACTTCATCATTTCTCTCTAGTTTATGTGAATTCTATAACTCAGACAAAACGTCGACCGCACAATGACCAGCTAAGATAATATTTGCATTTTGTATCATAAAAAGACATTACTTTACTCGTTTTGCTCAATGTTTTTCTTTCTCAAACTCTTGTTCCTATTTTGCCACTATCCCTAGATTTCAACTCCAAAAGCCAAAATGCGATGAAGGCTGCTTTATAGAAGTTATACTGTATGCAAGATTTCTCCTACTACTAGGGATGTCTTCTCTAATCGAACTAAAAGCTATATTGTTTGCTATGGCTATATATTTGAGTATATCTCCCGTATTTATTTGATTAGAAGCATGGGTTTCTATTCATTCAATGAGGTTCAGAATTTGATGACTTTCACCACTTTCTCCATTGGAGAAAACTTGCTCTACATATTAGCTATTTCCTACTACTAGGGGTGCCTTCTCTACATCAAACTGAAAGCAAATCGTTCGTTGGCTATATATTTATATATCTACCGTATTTATTACATTAGAAGCCTGGGTTTCTAGTCATTCAAAGAGGTTCAGAATTTGATGACTTTCACCACTTTCTCTATTGGAGAAAACTTCCTCTGAAGAAGTTTTTTTACATATTAGCTATTTCCTACTACTAGGAGTACCTTCTCTAATCAAACTGAAGGCAATATTGTTCCCGGCTATATATTTGAGTATATGTACCGTATTTATTCCATTAGAAGCCTGGGCTTCTATTCATTCGGTGACGTTTAGATTCTGAAGACTTTCACCACTTTCACCATCGGAGAAAACTTGAGAAATCCGCTTGCTTTTCTCCCCGGGAGTGTTTCCCTACTGCTAGGGGTACATTTTTCCAGCGCCGAAATCGAGAGCTACCTAAAATTAAGAGGCGATGTTAGGGCGAATCATTACCCTCATTGACTGTAATTTTTTCAAGGAAACCGAGCCTTGGCCCAAAACTAGTAAGGCCTGCTTCACGAAATGAACAGCAAATAGGGGTCAACAGTGTAGAATAATAGAATTTGGTCCGAATGGGAATTCCCTGGTGAAATCTAGCGGAGCTGAAAAATATTGTTGAACTTATGCATTAAAGAAAAGCTGGGAATGCGGTGCGGTGGGGTTGGGATTGGTAGTGGCCTTAGGCAGGTATCAATATGATGTAATATGAAGTAGGTAGCTGGAGGTAAGAAAGGATAAGGAATGACACGAAGTATTTGTACATATTATTTGTCGAGAGAACGAGTAAACTGTGGTTGGTTCGTTGCTTCCCATCCATCTACTCCCCGGGCATTTTCCAACGGAATTGGTTCGGTTGTTGGAACAGAACTTTAGAAGTTGGAACGGGAATTCGGAATTGTCATGCCCTCAAGCCGTGCGAAGCAGACCTGAGCTCAGTTTTGAGCTCAACTTCTTTTTCTCCTCTTCATGTCCAAAGCTAAAGCTTCGATTGTGAGCCAAAAAGTTCTCACTCGCTCCGCTAGAGGTTCTTGCCCGCTTCGGATAGATAAAACGCTGTCCCACATACCCACTTTACATTCGAACCTCGCTATAACGTCCTACTACCCTGTTGGACGTTATAACGAGGTTTTACCTCGATTTCAATCATAAGCTCCATATTTCATCCCAAAATTAATTTGTGACAAGTAATTTAGGCATATTTAAATTTTTTAACGAGGAAATGGTAATGTAGTGGTAGTAGAAAAATTAATTCGAGACTAAACTGGAGTATAAACGCGAAACTTTGGATGCAAATTGGGATACCAAAAAATTTCCATGTTGGACGGTGTGTCTGGGAAAGTTTTTGTAACAGAAAAGTGGGTAGAAGGTAGGAATAAGCTCATAACGGTAGCCATTTGAATTAAAATGCAGTTGGAAGGTTGGTGGAAAATAACAAGACTTTAATTTATTTCTTTAGAGAAAAACGGAGAGTGTAAGTGTAAGTGTTTTTCGTTTATGAGGACTACAGATGTATGTTTAGTACGTACAGGCACACCGGTTGCGGGGCAATTACCCCCAAAAATCCCGGATTTCCTTCTAGACATAAAAAAGTGTCGTTAATTTTTACTATCAAAGTTTTATATTTTTGTGTGCCAATAGAGTTGGAAGGCGTCTGGTGCGTGACTATGTGTCCGGAGTTGTTATTTAGATAGTACGTACCAAATAAAAAACACATTTGAATAAATTCTACTAAGCCCGGTTTGTTCCACTGCCCGGATTCGGGTTCGAGTGAAAGTTAAAGTGAAAGTGAAAGTGAGATGGGCATCTTTATCCACCTACTCAAATAGACAGTTCTGTTTTATTTCTTTAAAGTTTGTCATTCCTTGACAATTTTTCTAATATTTTTATCCAGATGTTTGTTTATTTGTTTATTTGTTTGTTTGAGGTCGTTTTTGAATATTTCTTGCGTGTTTCAGGCAAAATTGAAGTCAGAATTATATAAAAGTGGGGAGAATTAGCCAACTTCACCCTATTTTTTTGGGTAGTGAGTTTGGGCGCATATATGGTAAGGTCCTTGGACTTATTTTTAAGATTTTTGAAGTTACCATGTAAGTCGAAATATCAGAATGGAGAGGATTGGGTAGTTTATGCTGAGCTGAGCCGGAACTTTATCAGCATGAATTTCTGTATAAAATGAATGTCAGACAGAGAATCAAAGAGATTCTGAATTTTGCTGAAGAAGTTGGATTGGATGGAGAAGAAGTGGAAGAAGGAGAGGCTATTGTGTGGAATTGAAATAAATCTAAAGAGTAAACTCTCTCAAGTGTCAAAGTCTAGATCGTAGACGAATGAATCATATGGCAATGGCATAGTTTTTTGTCAGTCCAATATATCATGTAAAGTACATTCTATATTCTATATTCTCATCCAATTGAATTTTCTCAACGAATCTAAAAAGTTCAAACCCGAGAGGGCGCTTCATAATGAACAAGCTTTCTTTCTTACAGGGTGGTTCCTAACATCTTAACTTCATTTCGTTTAACCATTCTTGAGAGAATTCCAAGAAAGTGAAACAGATAATAGTCTCAGGTGGATATAGTCTCATTTTGGGATTTCCAGCAGTATTATTCATCCTGGCCTACGGCTACGAGTACTAGCAGTTCCACCCTAGTACAAGAGTAATAAGTTATCAGCAATATTAGTTTGAGTCTAGGCTATGAGAATATTGTGTCATTCATAAAAAAATGGCTGTAAGAAACGCTTCAATATCCGATGCTTGCAACCAAGCTGACGAGCTCTTCAAGATCCGATGCGACGAAGCTTACGCTCGCTTTAATATCTGATGCGTGCAACAAAGCTCACGAACGCTTCAATATCTGATGCGTGCAACAAATCTCACAAACGCTTCAATATCCAATGCGTGCAACGAAGCTGACGAGCTTTTCAATATCCAATGCTTGCAACCTAACTGACGAGCTCTTCAAGATCCAATGCGTGCAACAAAGCTCACGAACGCTTCAATATCTGATGCGTGTAACGAAGTTCACGAACGCTTCAATATCTGATGCGTGCAACAAATCTCACAAACGCTTCAATATTCAATGGGGGCAACTAAGCTGACGAGCTTTTTAATATCCGATGCTAGCAACCAAGCTGACGAGCTCTTCAAGATCTAATGCGTGCAACAAAGCGCGCGAACGCTTCAATATCCGATGCGTGCAACAAAGCTCACGAACGCTTTAATATATGATGCGTGCAACAAATCTCGTGTGCGCCAAAGTCGAATGTGGTAGAAATCGACAAAAATTCAAGAAATTGTGTAGTTCTTGACCAAATCGCGGCTAAAATATTATTTTCTGTGAAATCTGTCTCATGCCATCCTTCTTCTCATATGCTTGTGGATGCGCATACTTTGATTCCACCTCTCCCCGGACCTGCATGGACTTCAAGAACTTGACTTTGGACTTAATCGAGCCTGACGGCTTTGGTGATGATATGATGATACCTACCTTAAGCTCAAATTACAATTAACTCTAACATCAGATCAAAGCCCAAATCAAAGTGGTTATTGTGTATACTCATGATGGTTTTGTATTTGTATACCTTCCACCTTCTGGGTACACACAAAAGATAAAATCGATTTGTCAGGGCTTAGACATCATAATTTGAGACTTCAGACATCAACGTCAATTTGTTGATCTTTCAATCTGGTCATGCTATCGAATTACACTCAACAAAGATAGAAGTCTGGAATGATTGATTTCGAGTAAATATTACTTATGACGTGAATTATCGTCCCATTGTAATCGTTCCTAAGCGACCTTACCGGTCTCGGGCTCAAAACTCGACAACACTCGCGCATTTTGATAAAAATATGTGATAAAAAGCTATCAGCATAAAATAAAATCTTCTTTTACCCAGTTTCTGGCCAAAAGTGGTAAGGTCCCTTTTCCTTGTTACAGAATAAAGAAACATTTTGATTTGAATGATTCCTTTTTATAAATGAATGCACAATTGACAGGATGGATTGAAAGGACAATCTATTTTGACTCTGCAATTTGTTTCTTTCATTTATTTTCTGAGCACAATAGCCGAAATTGCATTCACAGAATAATCAATTTAATCTTTAGTACTTGTATTCATCAACATGAAGATGACAAACGATATGATTCCGTCGCATCGATACAATTTATTTTTAGAATAGATACTGCGGAATTGTAATGGCGACGTTCCAGTTATGCAATACAGGGTGAATCAGTTCGAGTCGACATTGTTCAAAAAGTAGCTCATCCTGTATGTTTGAGAAACCCCGGGCAGTCTCTCTTCCAAGAATTTCTTAACTAAAAACAATGGAAAAACTCCGTTCTGTACTTCCACTCAAAAACTCAAAGTTTATTTCTTTTCAAATAGTCCAATAAACACAACAAAGCACACAGAAATGTATGTACTGTAAAAATATGTAGGGAAAAATAGGCTAATTTGCCCCACATTGTTCGAGTGTGTCGATTTGCACACTCCCACTAAAATTGGGCAAGTTAGCCTAACTTTCTATCTACTGTAAAAATATGTACATAGGGTAAGGTAAGCTAATTTGCCCTATCTTGGTGCGTGTGGTAGTGTGTAAAATTACACACTCCCGCCAAAATTGGGCAAGTTAGCCTAGCTTTATCTATGTACTGTCAAAAAATATATTAATTAAGGCTGAAGGAAATTAATATGACTTGGAGAAATTAAGGACTATTGAGAACACGCTTGGGGAGTGATAAAGTGAAGTTTCGGTGATGGGACGTTGCGTAGGAGCGACGGCGTGAAGTAGATTTCCTGGAAAAGTTCTTTGTTCTTCGGCCACATGAGGGACGCGCCAACATCACGCGTGTCACTCCTCAAATGTGTTACTTAACATCAACGCCTACGATCCAGATTGACAAGGATGTCATCCAAAACTGTACATCTTCTTTTTGAAACTTCGATCACTCCGAACACAGTTATTTGAATTCCTGAAAAGAAAAACGGTCAAGAGCGCATAAAGTAAAAATAACCGTTGATTCCGTGCTACTGCATGGCAACGGTATCGAACGGTTTTATTATGCAGTTATTGCATATGCCCAATGGGATTCTGCAAGGTTGAACACTAGACCCTTTCTAGCCTTTATCTATGTATCTATCTACCCACAGGGATTCTACCGTGGCGGGCCCTCATAATTTCTGGAACTTCAATCAATAAAATTAGTCAAAACTCATTCATTACAATTCTGCAGTCAGAAAAAATTATTTCGGGTGAATTTTAAAACGAAAACATGACAAAAAAGAAACTCCTATCTATAGTTAGTTCAATGGCGGGGCGCTAAGGATCCCTGATGTCAATGTTTAGAACTTTCTATGAGCAAGACGGAATAAGGCTATGTACTCATATGTATACCGGGTGTTTATAAAAAGACGCACAAATGTTCGTTCATTTTTTGGAGGGGCTACAAGGATTTATGTCACAGTCAAGCTAAAATTTCTCCAGCATTTAATTTATCATCTTAAGATGAACATAATTTATTCTAATTACCATTTTAATAATTTGGGTTCCTCTAAATTCCATGCAAAATGGTAATTATATTAAGTCGCGTTCACTATTAACCTGACAAAATAAATGTTGGAGAGATCTTAGCTCGACTGTAACATACATTTTTGTAAGCACGGCAAAAAATGACCAAAGAACTGCCCGTCTTTTCGGAAACACCCTGTATTAGGATGTATAATGTGTGACGATAATTTGTATGATGACGACTCACTCACGCTTTATTGTGAATATAGCTAAAACTTCCAATTGCCATAAATTCCTAGACCATCAACTCTTAGCTCACTTCCCATCATAGAAATCAAGTTCCGTCCTAGAAATACGCCATAAATGCCTTGCAAATTTAGAGCGTCCTTGCCGTGCCCATCCAGTTGTGATCCACGAACGCCAAATTCGAACGTAGAAATGACGATAATGGTCATTTCGATTGTTACCCTGGAAAACAAAAAAATTCTGACAGAAACTGACAGATTTCTGGACATCAGTTTCATAGTTAGTGTACAGGGTGGTCCAGAAATTGATCCCACAGGCGTGGAATGATTACGGTAAGACGATTCTCTAAAAACTGATGATTTCGTCAATTCCAAATTAAGGACAAGAGGCGAAATTGAAAATATGGAATCTTTTTTTGGACCACCCTGTGAAGAGTAGTACCTTCCATGCATTACTATCGCCAAAGTCAATTTTGTCTACATCCTACATTATACTAATTAATTCTTGTATACCCTACTTCTAAAGATAATAGATATACCTCGTTATAACGTATCATTAAAATTATTATAAATACCGTGTATTTATTGGAATTACTCGTCACGGTACGTTATAATGAGGTTTCACTGTAAAAAGTATAAAATTTATTCGTACACCATTTTTCGGTTTTTCTGTTTTCCGAATTGTCTGTTTCCTTAGACCTGGTTCTATAGAATTTTCGTCCTTTGTCAACTGTTTGGCGCCGACTCCATTCGACTTCCCCATTGGACACGGAAGGCGTGGTTAACTCAAAATTTGCGGGAAACTAATTTGAACAAAGAAAAGACTAACGTATTTTTGTGTCCACTAATTAACTTTTGAAAATGATTTTAGAAATTATAAGAATATGAATTAAGAAAATGAAACTGGGATTATTTTAGAGAGCAGATAGTGACGACGTGTGCGTGTGTCTTCTGCAAAAGTTGAAATGTGAATAAAACCAGAAGGAGTTGGGAAACTGAATTTAATGATAAAAAAAATAAACTGAACAAACGGAACTTCGGCCCAAGGATAAGGTTAAGGGTATACATTTGCATTGCATGCACATATGTATTGTCTGTCTATCATCCCAAACATACGCGCGTAACTTAATACTTACACGATGGGAAATAACTAGGTATTCACATCCTTCCAAACCGCATAACCATAATTATGTATTTTTTTTTATCGTTATTATGAAACTGACTGCAGTTCACTGATCGGGTTACCACTCCACGTGTCATTAATGTACGGGGTGTTTCATAACATTTTGCTCCCCCCAACTTTTGACATTTATTGTGTAAATAATGCATCTCACAATTTTTCATTTGTGTCTTATGTACTCAACTCTTGAACCTATGCAATATTAAAAAAAAACTTTTGAATAAATATGTTTAAGAGACTTGTCTCCGGTCTTGTCTGAAATCCCTACGTGTATACATTTTGTTTACTTTGCACAATCTGTTTATACTAATAAAACTCAACTATCTTTTGTTTATCATTTTGGCTGGCCAAATCTAACTACCTCTACGTTATGCTCATGTACTGTTACTGTTCAAGAATCACTCACTTCTACAGCAGGTTTTTGTGTTACGCTAATAACATTCAGAGCAAATTATTTTGTCACTATTTATTGTAGTTTTCTTATTGGATTGGATTGGATTGGATTGGATTTGGATGTAACATTTTTTAAGTCAGCAATTCTATAGCTCTCGCAACAAAATATCAAAAATTAATCGTAAAAATTAAAGACGTTCATTAGAATGTACTTAAATTGCATTTCCCCACGCTATTGAAGTCATTCGATGTTATTATAAATAAATCGAAACTGAATATATTATATTCAAAAATATATTTGCTAAATACTCATTATTACCACAGGGTGTCCCTATGTGGTCAAGGACGTACTACCGGAACGTACATACACTCACATTGGACTAAGTATTTACAAGTTATTGGAACACCCTGTCAGAATTTGTTTGTTCTATCACCTTGTAATAATACGGATAATATGATCTGAATGTGTTCTCACATTTCTTACCTTTCCATTGTTATAACAAAATCGGCAAAATTGATTCAATTCACTACTACCAACTTCTGCAACATGATCACACGCATAAAGTGTGTCATTATTATTCGGTACCCTCTTTCTAGGAGGGAGAAACCTCCATACCCCCGCTAAGTAGGTTCAGAATTCACTTCAATTTCACCAATGCTTTGTCACTTATCACCTAATGTCGTTCTATGCGTCATCACACATCCTCCTGGTACCCAACTTTCTTACCCCCATTTAGGAACTTACCGATTCATGAAAGCAGAAGGGGAAAAACCCGTGGTACCGAAGGTAAAAACCTCACAGTGTAGGAAAAGCCGAGCTGAGATATACCAGGCCCGGGAAATCGAACCTTGTTCCAGCAGGTATTTATTTTTTTTATTTTTTATATCAACCAATCAAGCTAACCACCGGTGGCGTAACTACAGATTATGTCAGGGGATGCAAGGTCATAAAATGCGCCCCTGGCAGAAACGAAATGTGGAGGTACAAGGTACAGTAGGGGTGTTCCGTCGAATAATCGCTGGGCGTGTACGGGATGGCCGGCAACCCGCCGCTTGCGGCGGTCCCCGCGGAGCGGCCGCCGGAGGCTAGAATTTTTTTTCGCCCGTTTCTGGCACTAGTTGCATGTAAAACAAGTTTTTAGAAGAAAAATTGGCATACAAATTGGTCCCCGAGATATACTACTTTCATAACCAGAAAGTTTAAAAATATCTCCAGCGCGACATTTCTCTGACTTTTTATGTGCGCATTTGAAAAACTCGTCAATGAATGAATTCTTTTCACTCTAAGTTTTTAAATTTTCTGCCCATTTTCGATAGAAATATTGTTTTGACAGGGTGCACGGTTATAATACTGTCAAATAAAATTGAAAGAAAGGCGAGGAATTTTCATCTTTTTTTGAATCTCTACTAGAAAAGGTGGGTTCTACGAAATACTCTACTCTACGTATGCCAGATACATTGAGAAATTATGACCTCTGGGTTGTATGCCTGGCAGCTATTATTTCGCATAATAACTGATGTAAACGTTTTTAGGATACATTTCGAAAGATTTTGCAAAATTTGCTTCGAGTTTTCGGCGCCCCTTTAACTGTTCTAGGGGATGCGGTGCATCCTCTGCATCTCCTTATTTACGTCACTGCTAACCACCAGGGTTGAACGTGTTTATTTTAACTTATAGAAAATTGTAAGTTGTGTGAAATATGTAAATAAATTGTTTTAATTTTAATTGAAATATGTAAATCCAGCAGGTAGCAGATGGGAACCCCGTACTATTGCGCTGATTTGGCTCTAGTTACCGTAAATGATCGACTAGAACCCTGGGCTCAAATACAGAAAAATCAGAGTTATGCACTGGACGCGACGGGACGGGTACAGTTAGAAATATCAGAGTTCCCAATTGGAAGGACGAATGGATTCAAAATAGAAACCCGGGTTTGTGATTCTGTCATTTACGGTATTCGATAAAACAAGAGGACACTTGAAAGAGAGTTAATTTGACGCAGTCCACTAGTTGTGTGATGTGTTTGGGAGTGACACATTAGTGATTCACGATTACTTCTGAGAGTTTGTGTCTGGTTTTGGAGTGGAGCCGAGACTGAGACTGATTTTAATTGTATTCATTGAATTCCAATTCCAATTCCACTTCCTCTATATTTGTGGAGTGCTATGTATGCTAATGAAGAGTGGAACGCTTAGTTTGAGGATGAGATGAGAGTCATTCTAATTCCCACATGATTTTCCTTGTGATGAGGTTCATATGCGATGCGTACGAAGTGATATTAGCG
>JAQFYE010004429.1:0-13415 GCA_034694305.1 Protaphorura glebata
GCTACACCCGCTTTGGCGTCGGTCAAGTAATATACATTTCAAAATAAGTGAGTGACAGAGTAGTCAGTTAAATTTTTGGTTTGGTTTTATCTTAGTACATCATTGAATTGATAAATCCATTTTAATCTAAAAGTTAACAGGATTCCTCAGATTTAGCTTTTAGCTGTCAACACGATCCAACAAATTATATTATAGTAGTATTCGTTCTAATTCAAACGACTATTGAATATTAATTCCCAAATATTTGAACTTGTTAACGAATTCCTAGAGCTGTGGGTCCACTGTTATTGTCCCCAGGTTGCCGGAATATCATGAATCAATTTTCCGGAGTTCAATGTTCCATTAGGTGTACAGTACAAAAGCTTCCAGTCTACCCAACCCTTCCTCTAGTTTCTTCATGATTATGTTCATGTCTGATATCTGCGAAAGAAACGTGATCATGAGGAGACATACAATAATTGATCCATAAGTCCCAAAAGGCCACGTTTAGCTCTTAATTAATATAATGAAAAATGTTTTTCCCAAGACTAAATACTCGTAAAAATACAGTCGAAGTATAATTGTACTGGCAGTCTCTTATGATTTTCCTATCAGAGGGTTGGATTCTTGGATTCTTGGATTCCCGCTGACTATGTCAGGCGTCTCTATTAAAATTGAGTTTTCTCCTCTGTTATATTTCTCGTTCCAGAGATACAAGGAGATTAGCATCAACAGAGTCTTGCCAGAGAGTAAGGAAACACGAATGGCGATGCTGGTCCGGCTTGTGAGAATCACAGGTTTATGCCACAGTAAAGAAAAAAATATAGTAAGAAAATAGTAAATCATTTTTCTAAATTAAATCGATGTTCTTGCAAGGAAAATTTTTATTTTATTTTAAGTTGTAAAACTTAATTCACTTTGTCCTTGATTTCAATTTGTTTTTAATTCGAAACACTTTTATTTTTGCTGGACTTTATTTCATTTTGTCATATTTCTGGTTTGGGGGTTCGTCCTGAGCCACCGAAGGTGACAGCGTTTCCAGTGAACTACGGTGCGAGATACATCAATTTCAAGATCAGATCAAAATTGTAAGATGCCGCTATTCGCACATTTTCCGTTTCGGTCTTGTCCAGAAGTTTTGAAAAACAAACGGTAAAGACACACTAATCGCCTCTCTTATTTATATAAGTGTAATTTGTAGTGTGAATCTCCATGAACAATGTGAGATACAAGTTTCGATGTGTGAGATTCCGATTTGTGTACCTGGTGGATACTCTGTAAAAATCTAGTAAGTCCGTACGAAAAATGCGGACTAAAATTCTCACTACGATTGCTACATTGATGCTACATACTTTTAGAGCAATTGGAATTCCGAGAAATTGCAAATCGGATTTGACTATGTACTTGTCACCAAAATTCTGAATTTCGTCATCATGTATTGACAAAATTTAGCAATTCGGACTAGAAATTGCACTGCTAAAAGCTGGCATTCGATATCCGTTCGGAAAAGTTTCAGAAACATTTTGAGTTGAATTTGAAATACGTCTTTGAATTTTTCTTCGCGTATCGTAAATCAAAAATTTGAAAAATAAAAATTAGGGAGAAACCCATCACGATGGATAGCAAGTTAAGCATACTCAAATCAGTCCAATTCTGACAGACAGTACACATTACTAATTTAAAACGTCCGTGAGAACAACCCCATCTTCGACCGATACAAACTTTGTACTGCTTTCAATTCTCATAATTAAGTTGGCCTAGGTCGTTATCATCAATTTTTGAAACTCCCTGTAATTTCGGTCAAGGAAAAGGAAGTAACGTATTTTCTGAAAGCTTGATATTAAACGAGTCTTCGTCGCGTTAAAAATTGTATTCGATCATTCCATTCAAATCAAGTTCAAAAAATTGTGCCGGATAAACTGTTCATTGTTATTGAGCTAATCTAAGTATTTCGACAGGTATAGTTCTAAGAAATTGTGATTCGGATTTGAATTATAAGTTCGTTGAATCGGAATCAGAATTATTGGACTTGACGCAAGTCATTTATCATAATGGGTAGGTTCGTGACTCGGGCGCACTAAATTCCTGACACAAGCTTGTTCTATCTTTTCTGAGACTTTTTGTTGCGTTTCGATATTCAAGGACTTATTGTTTGAGAGACCAAACCTCAAAAATAGTGAAAAATGACGAACTAGGACTCGACTACAATTAAATTATTTGAGGTTGCTAAGACCACCTATCAGGCTAAAGAATATATAATTTTGCATTGAATTTCTGAACTTCCCCATGCAATATCTGCAATTTTCTAAAATATTGAAAACAAATGACATGACATTTTTCGGATTTCAGAAAAACCGGCACAACTTTAAGTAGTAGGGTAATAGGAATTCCTAACCCGACGTCTCCTCCTCGTTTAATTTGTATTTTATGTGGTGAGCCATAAGAATTCGATAACTACTTCCTATCCGTGCAATGTTCATTCCGTCCGAAAATGCGGCTAGTCAAGAAAACCGAACACAGAATTTGGTATTAAATGGATTTACAGTCTCTCAAACCGCAACTCATGGGAACTGAAATTCTAGTTGTGCGACTACGCTGTTCCAGTAAATTCCAGCGGAACCGCGAGAATATTTAACAAGTCCGGTTCTGTGGCCTGTCCAGATATTAGGGAATTTGAATCGAATACATTCAGGATTTCACGTGTCAAAATTTGTATAAAAGTTAAGTGCCCATGTCTGAAGAATTTAGCATACCTGGGTTCTGAATCCAGTTTAGTAAATTAAAATGCGATTTCCAGGACTGATTTTACATGGATTCCAATCTCAATCTAGCTGTCCAATATCTGTTAGTTCCATTATAATATAATTCGAATCCAATACACAGTTATCCAAATAATTATCTTTGGTATTGAACTTTAGTAGTTATTATAGGCCTAAAGATTGGGTTGTGCCCTGATTCGAGAGAAATTCTTGACCTGTACAGAAGAACTTCAAATAAAAAATAAAAATAAAACAACTAACAAACCTGAAAACTTCGGATTCTCATTCTTATTCTATTCCATAATCGGGTTCTGTTATAATTTGTTCCGTCCGCACCTGAAGCTTATTACCAATTCGTTTCTCTACATCAGAACCCGATATTTGCACTCCAGTAAGAATCCAGGCTTTTATTTTTCACACTCTGGGCGATTTTATTTTGTAATAGATGAGAATTGGCACGTAATTTTTAATCGACAAATTACATTTTCGCCAGTAATGTGGTTTCAAATGTATCTATCTGTGCACTCCCGAGTGTTAAAAATCTGTTGATTACTATGACTAACTATAAATCTTGCAGTCTAATCTGATCGAATGATTTTCTGAAATGAATAGACATGGCATTTGTCCATCTAGGTCTCTCCTTAAATTTGATTATTATGTAAACATAATTCGAATGTCTGGAATTACAATTGCTCCAAGCTAAATTCAGGATTATTTCGAATTGCTCAAACGGAATTTTGGAATCTGTGGAACAGATACTCTTCGTTCCAAGGGAATTATAAAAGCCAGGCTTCCGAATTATTTGGATTGTGATCTGAAATTCCATGCTAGACTAGTGCAAGTCTTCTGAAAGGGTCCTCTCGGGATTGCATTCCTAAATACAGACATTCAAGATTCCACAAATTAAATTCTAAGAATTTGTTAAAGGAGATGGCGTTATGCTTTTTTAGTTTTTCGCCCACCAATTTTTTCAATTTAATTCAAGGTGTGAATTTGTTAGGTTCAGTCAATCGATACTGATTGAGAGAAAATGAAATTAATGAAAAGAGAGTGATATGTTCAGATCTTAAATATTTAATCATCTGGCTGACAGACGTTGCATATCCCACCTCTTTTATAAAACGTACTAGTCTCGTATATTCCGAATAATTAGCGGCAGTAAATTAACTTTTCTCAGAATATTTGCAATGAAAATAAAACAATTATTTACTACTTTTGTATTACTGAAATACTGAATACTGAATTGTACCTGATGGAAAGTACAAAGCGTTATGGTTTTAGTTTAACCCGCCATAGCATGGCTTTTTGCCAAAACATTCAGAAGTATATAAATTGATTAATTAACAACAATTGGAAACAAGTTTCAAAGATCCAATTATTCGTTCATGGAAGTGAATTCTGGACTTTACTGAAGAAATCTAAATGTAAAAGAATAGAACTATTCAATATTCGGTCGACACAAAACTTTTATCCTTAATTTGGTTTTATTTTCCTTACTCTGAGTGACCGTTGTACTAACCCATCTTTTCTTAAGAAATATATTTATCCCGTATATTTGGAATCAATTATCGGCATTATACAGGGTGTTCAAAACGAATATAGCGGGTTTCAAAAATTCACTGTATCAAAAATATTGACTAGAAATTCGAAAAGAATATTTTTATGGAAATTTTGAAAGGACTTGTTTTTTTGACAATTTTTACATTTTTCAATTAGTGAAAGGTGTTCTCGCTATAACGGCCTTTCTAATTTTTACCCTCCCACCGCCTAATAACGTTGTTAGCACGGGTTTGCTTGAAACCGAATTCCACGCAACTGCTCGTCGATATTTTTTTCATGTTTCAAACTTCATTTTTTAAACTCCAAAAATAATTTTGGAAATTTTAAAAATAATTTCCAAAATTTAAAAAATGATTTTTAAATTAAAAAAAAACAATTCAATAATTTCAATAATTTCTAAATTAATTTTCAGTTTTTCAAAAATAATTTTTAATATTTTAAAAATAATTTTTAAAATTACGTAAATTGTTGTCAAAATTTTGGAAATTATTTTTGAAGCTGTGGAGATCTCGAAAAGACTTGGAAAGAAATATCGACGAGCAGGTGCTTGGAATTCGGTTTCAAATAATCGAGATACCCCATGCCAATAACGTTATTAATCTGTTGGAGGGCAAAAATTAGAAAGGCCGTTATAGTGAGAACACCTTTCAATAATCGAAAAATGTTAAAATTGTAAAAAAAAAACAAGTCCTTTCGAAATTTCCATAAACATATTTTTTTTGATATTTTCGATACAGTGAGTTTTTGAAACCCGCTATATTCATTTGGGACACCCTGTATCATGACTTCTCCCCAGAATTTTACAATTAAAATAAAATCATTAAAATAATAATTTTGAACTCATGGTATCATAACTAATTTGACGGAATTGGAATTTGAAATTCTATGATTTTTAAAACAATAAAATTTTCGTTCAGGAGTTTATACCTCTTAATCTTATCAACAACAGCACCTACTAATAATTTATTTATTTCTCACATGAATTCTGAATTCATTACCGACCTTAACGTATTCTTTTTAGGAATACATGTCAGGTCAAATAAAAACTAACAGAATAATGCCTCTCGCCTAAGGAATTTTTATAAAATTAGTGTAGAAACGTGATGTGGAATTTCAACAAGTTTTAAAGACTAAACTGTTCGATCATAAAAATTAATTTTGGACTTTACAGGATTAGTAAAAAGTTTATTATTACAATTGTATTGATTTGCGCCCGTCGTTAATTTCAAATTATACTTCTGTTGAGATTACAGTTGGTGGAATCTTCGTTAAATCGGACCAATTTTTCGTGACTTCAGTTTCGTGGTACCTTACTGTGTAACATTGGACACGAAGTTCGATCTGATTTAGGCATAATCCAGAACTCACAGTTTTAAATATGTAAGATTAATCACTTTGAGTCTGCGAACACTTAAATCAAGAGATTTGACAAGGAATTACGGAGGGCGTGGCGGGCGCCGCGCGCCGGGATATAATCCGTCAGGTCCTCGGTTCAATTCCTGGTCGGTCACTTCTTGGTAGGGTGACCGTTCGGTATTCAGTCCTTTTTTATCTTGGCTTGATTATCTGGGTCGATGGCGGCTCCAGAGTAACTTCTGGAGAGGGAAGTCGCCTCGTCGAAATTAATTCGGGCCTAAGGGCCTAGAATCCGGTCAGATGATAAAGCACGAATTCGAACTGAAAACGGCGGTAGCTTTCTATACCGTCAGTTAATAACTGATTACAATTTATTTTTGAATTTTCAAAATATGGATATAGCGAGCCATATTCAAATAGAGAATACACCAACAACGTTGTCAAAACTGTTGAACCAGGAACGGTTGGCCTGGGCAGCCTTGACCTTCTGGCATCCCTCTCGTCGGATAAAATCAAGAGTGGACAGTGGACCCAGTGTTTTCAAAGACATTTTCGCGCATGAGGAAACGATTCCGTTTATCGGTTCATCGGACAAACTAATTTTGAGTTAAAAGTGAAGGACTCGGATACAAGTAGTAGTAGCAATACAAAGCGATAGGTGGCGGCATCAGCAGTATTGGTACCGTTCGAAATACGCCAAATACAAACTGCAATGGCCAGCGAAAGAAGAAAATATGGCCATCAAATACCGATGATACTTTTCCAGACTCCATTTTCTCCACAATGGTAAAAGAAAATGTATATCCAACGTAACAAGAAAACTTCTGAGCGTCTCAAAATAGTGGTGACCTTATGCCCGGGTATATTGTTTCATATTACGTAATGGATTTCACAATTTACAAGTCTAGAATTGTGTATTAAAATTTCTACAAATTATATGTATTTATTTTTCTAATAAATCTCTTTTCGCGTAGGATGCGGATCAGTGACTACAGACTAGAGACTACTCAGTAATTCTGCGAAAGAGACTTTCCCATTTGTCAATGTGAACCATCCGGCACCTCACCTAATTTTTAGTTTTGGTCAAATAATACATAATTCGAAATAAGTAAATGGCAGAGTAGCCAGTTATATTTTTGGTTAAAACTCGTTCCACAATGTTGGAACCATGAATCGATATTCCCACTTCTAATGCTCTACGAAATATGCCTCTGTTTAAGGTTGGGATTTATTCGTGAAGCTACATTAAAAACCTGTTCACCGAATAAAAATAGAAATACGAGGAAGCTTTCATAAAGAATGCGAATCTATTTTTTCATCTTACAGGTACAATCAGGCCCGGACTGGCAGCTCAGGGGCGGCGTTGGCAGTTATCATTAGTGGCATGAAACAAAGGGCATCTTAATTCCATGCCTATAATGTTAAATATCTAAGGGCGCACTTGGCGATCGCCCTATCGCCCATTGGGCCAGTCCGGACCTGGGTACAATTACATCGAATCTAATTTTCCTTTTTCATAGTCTCCCTGGAGTTCAATACACTTTTTCAATTTTGATTTCTAGCTGCTCATACCGGTTTTTTTTAAAAAAAATTAGTCCTGAAGAAACTATAATTTTCCTTGCAATGTCTGAATTTTATCATGCAAATCGCAATTTTTTAAAAATATTGAGAAGAAAGGCCTTCGGTATTTTTCGGATTTCTGAAAAACAGGCACAACTTTAAAGAATTAGAACAGGGTATTTGTGATTAAGAAATGCTCAATCTGACCCCTCCCTCTCCGAAAATAACGCTAGAAATAAAAGCAAAACTAAGAATTTGGTATTATTGGAATCAAATTTACATTTTTTTAAAACGCAACTCAGGGAAACTGGAATTCCAGTGGTACTATACGTAGATACTATAAGTTGTATCACTCCACGAAAAATTAGCAAGTCCAAGTCTGCGGCTTGGAATTTCTAATTTTAAAGAATTCGAATCGAAAACACTACTCAGAATTTCATGTATCGAAATTCGTATAAGAGTTATTTCAATAATCCAGTAAATAATTCAGTGCCTGAAGAATTTAGCAAACCTGGTCATAAATCCAGTTTGCGAATTCAAAACTGCGTAACATATGTTTCCAGAACTGAATCGAATGGATTCTAAACCCAACCTATCAATCAGAGGTGTCGAATATCTGTCAGTTCCGTAATTAGAATCCGATTCGCGGTTTCTCAAATAATTATCTATTAAAATTTTAATGTTCAGATCATGCAGCCTTACGTGTTATACACTGCGTATAAGAATTACCAAATCTGACGATCTTGTCATTTCCCCCGGTCCAGTTTGTAATTATCAAATTTCGAAACTATCATTACGTAGGAAGTGACGTGTTTTCTGAAACCTCGATATTAAGAGTCTTACTTGTGTTAAAAATGATATTCGATCATGTCAGTTCCCACTGTTGCTTACGTTCGGACCGAGCGAGCATGGCACCAATAGGCTATGATGAACGGTAAGAATTGGTAAAATTTTTAGTATGTCTGTATTCCTAGAAAGAATAGAGGAAGGGATTTAATTAAGCTCAGCTTGAATATAACGAAATCTTTTTTGCAATTGAGGTAATAAATGTTTTGTAGTTTCACAATTTAATACTTGTAATTGTGTGTGTGTGTCCTTGGCAGTCATATCTGTCACGGTCCTTTCCTGCCTAGACGGTCAGTTCTGGTCCAACGATCTAGAACCAGATAACCCTGATAACGTTTCGTCACTTTTAATGATCTTCAATGTTAGCATAATTGGCGAACAAGTTATCAAATAATGGTTTTTATTCTAGTATCAAGTTAGCTAATTCGTAATTATCAATAATTTCCGCAACTCATTGTAATTTCTGTCATGACGAAGGAAGGAATGTGTTTTCTGAAACCTTGAAATTAAATGAGTCTTGCTCGTATTAAAAATGATACTCGATCATTCCGTTTACAAAAAAATGTGCCTCATTTGTATTCAACTGCATCAGGTTCATTCATATTAGAAATTATTGTGATTCGGATTTGAATCGAAAAAGTAACTTCACAAGTTATTCATTCTGAGTCGGACTTGTGGAACAACGACGGGTCTGTCAAATTTCTTACTTCTCTGCGCTCATCCCCGCGGAATACTGCATAATATGAAATGTTCATCTTATTCTTTTTTGTATGTCACTCAAATAGTTGGACCACAGAGCCGAGTTAAATGTCAGGAGCCGTCGTTGAATAGAAATGTTTGGACTGTCTCAGTTTTTATTTGCCCGAGAGCTAGTGATGCTGAAATTGTTCGAATTGGGCAGCTCGTGGCCGAATAATTCCATAAAGTTGATCTCGTCTTCAGTAATATTGTAATAACAGAATCGGAAACCAAAATATCAGACATTTTTTGCTTGAAGGTGAAGACTTCACAGTCTCTATATCTTTGCAATAAATGTTCTGATATGCTTTATGTAATTTACTAACAATGTAAATGTCTCCTGTAAACAAGGAGTTATTATATTCGTCACAATCATATTACTGATTAGCACGGTCACCATATCGAACTGTCACATTGCTAAAAATCACGATCGGATTACTTATTTGCACGGTCGCCATCTTGAACGGTCGTACTACTGAAAATCACGGTCAGATTACTGATTTCCACGGTCACCATTTTGAACGGTTTAATTGCTAAAAATTACGGTCAGATTACTGATTTGCACGGCCACCGTCTTGAACGTCGAAATTACCAAAAATCACGGTTAAATTACTTATTTGAACGGTCACCATTTTGAACGGTTTATTTGCTAAAAATTACGGTCAGATTCAAGATTATTTGATTAATTTTCCTCATAAGGTTGGTCGATAGCCGTTGTTAACGAATTTGTATTTTGTTATTTTGCATTTTTGGGTCACCACGATCTCGTCAGATTACTGATTTTCACGGTCACCATCTTGAACGGTCGAATTACTGAAAATCACGTTCAGATTACTTATTTGCACGGTCGGATTACTTATAGGGAAAACGAGAGACATGTTATTAAGATTGTTTGTTTGTTTGTTTCTCGGGATTTTTAGTGCAGAGGGACAGCATTCTAACACAGAGGTCGTCTTATAGATGATTATCGCTTATAGATCCATACACTTTATCGCGAATGAAACATCTCCGTAATATAACTAGTTACTCATGGGATGAGATAACCAGTGCTGCCACACGTTGCATTATGTTCGGGCTCCGGAAACTGCAAAAAGTGTTCCCTTGGGTAAGAAGAGAAAGCGTGGACGGCCATCTTTGGCAAAAGCAGCACTAGTAAAAGATTAATGTAATGGGAATCATTGCCCTTAGTTATTCCTGCTGTAATTTGGTTTGTATTGGCAAATAAATTACTTTCTCTTGAGATAATGTCTGCAGTTCCTGAACCTCATTTAATTAGGCAATTAGTGGAGTAACCAATAACGCATTCAGGATGCGAAATATTTATGTCGGGTTTAAATATGTTAAAAATTATAAACTTTCGTATTAAGATATATATTCAGCTTGGTTTGAACGAAAATTCAGTAGTATCGGTCAAAGGAAAGGAATTTCACGCGTGAATTTCCGGAAAATCATGATTTCATTCACATCGAGCGGAGCTGAATCTGGAAAGTCCGTGAAAATTGGATGAATTTTTTATTTGGCGTACTTAGCCTGGGTGCTTACCATACATATAACTCACATAAGTAGTCGGACTACGGTTTTAGAAATTTAACGTTAATTATGCTGACCATGCGATTAAGTAGTTTGACCGTGGATATAAGTAACTTGAAAGTGAAAATATGTGATTTGACCGTGCATGTAAGTAATTTGATCGTAGAAATTAAGTAACGTGACTGTGAATATAAGCAATTCGACAGTGATTTCTAGCAATCTGATGTCTAGCAAGTAAGTCATTTGACCGTTCAAATAAGTAATCTGACCGTGATTTTTAGTAATTTCGACGTTCAGGACGGTGACCGTGTAAATCAGTAATCTGGGCGTAATTTTTAGCAATTAAACCGTTCAAAATGGTGACCGTGGAAATCAGTAATCTGACCGTGATTTTCAGTAATACGGCCGTTCAAAATTGTGACCGTGAAAATCGGTAATCTGACCGTGATGTTTAGCAATTAAACCGTTGAAAATGGTGGCCGGGCATATCAGTAATCGGCAGACATGGGTCAATTACTTTGCAAATGTAATTAAATACAAATTACAATTTCTTGTCAAAGTCTTGAAAGTAACTAAATTACAATTACAATTACTCCAAAAATTTCGAAAGTAACTAAAATTACAATTATAATTACTTCAAAAAGTTCCAAAGTAATAAAATTACAATTACAATTAATTCGGAAATTTTGAAAATAACTAATTACAATTACAACTACTTTTTAAAATTTAGAAAGTAATTAATTACAATTACAATTACTTCCGAAAATGGAAAAACACATAAATATCATTACAACTACCAGGAAAATGTAACTTACAATTGCTAATTTAATTCCTCAAATTTTTGAATTACAAATATTAATTACTTATTTAAATATGTCAATTACAAATTTCAATTACAAATTATGTTCTTAATTTTATTTAATTACAATTACAATTACAAATTACTTTCCTAAAAAATTTCAATTACAATTACAATTACAAATTACTTTCGTAAAATTTGTAATTACAAATATAATTACTCAGAAAATGGGTCGTAGTGATTACGAATTATATTTACGTCGCGTTTTGTTGACGAATTCTATCGAAATTACAATTATGTAATTGTAATTGTATTTTGTATTTTAATTACATATGTAATTGTAATTGACCCATGTCTGGTAATCGGACCGTGATTTTCAGTAATACGACCGTTCAAGATGGTGACCGTGCAAACCCGTAATCTGACCGTGATTTTAGCAACCTGTCCGTTCTAAATGGTGACCGTGAAAATAAGTAATCTCAGTGTAATTTTCAGTAATATGAACGTGCGCTAAAATAACACGCGTAAACAAATATCTAAGAGCTGGATGTGACGGACTTTGACAACTAACGAGGGAAGTACTTTTAGGGGGCGACGTGCAACTCAACGATCTCGCCGAAACCTTTTATTCTGAAAGGACTTTGCTCCAAACCTTCCCTAATGTCATTAACCCGAGCTCCTCTCAAAACTCGATTTTTAAAAATTTTCTTGAAATTCTTGAATAGAGTCGGGTCGGATTTGAATTAGGTCTCATTTCAATCCGGTAGTACGGGTCGTATAAGCGGATTACCCGACCCGATCGGAACCTTACTGAAGACTGCTATGCCCTGTACACGCTTGTCTGCATTTCACAGTAGTTAAAATTCCGACGAAAAGAATGAGAAGACCCACAGCGGCATGGACGGCCGCAACAATCACAATCCCAGTCTGGACTCTTGAAAGCCAATGTATGCGAAGTTTCGCTAGTCGGTTGGACAAGCAGCCCTTGCTGCTACGCTAAAATTACTTCCCTGGGTAATGCATACGTTATGGTCGCCATTGTTTGAATGATCTGCAATGCAACACTGAATTTAGAAGGCCAGAATAAGTGTGTATTAAATTCTCTACAAAATATATGGGTAGGTTTTTCTCTGTAAAGAAAGCATCCACATTGACTTTTCGCATGGATATCGGTAAGTGATTACATAAACGACTCGATAATGGGACTTCCCTACCGATTTTGTAAACCAAATCTTTGAAAACGAGTCTTGCTATTAGGTATAGTAAGGAATAGAGTTACTTAGTGTAATGTAATGTCAATGTCGTGGAAAGGAATTAACTTCCTTGTGTACATGTATAGGATGTGTTGTGAAATGTGTAACATTGCGCCACTACAACTACTCTCAATTGGTTCAAACAATATGTATGTCAAAATAAATGAATGGCAGAGTAGTCTGTTATACCCGTATGGCTATTATAAGGAATCTATGGCTATTAAAGCAACCACCATCCTTGCCTGTCTGAGGAATCGAATCAACCGTTTCGCACATTCGGCGAATATATCCCAAAACAATTATGCTACGTTGATTTTATCAAAAAGTCCTAGAACTAGTCCACGTTTATCTACCTATGGCCTTAATTTGCCCGCCATTTCTGACTTGAGACAAATTCTTGGTATTTTTAACTTAATATGTTCTCAAAAAAATTAGACTTTACAAATTCTGAGAAAATTTGAAATGTTCTTGATGCGTCTAAAGCGCATCCACGAATTAAGATTTGGATTATGAACCATAGAATTGCCATTTCACTATACAAGTTTATGCAATAATTCTGTATTCATTAGAACCAATCTCCCAGTAATTCTAAATTAAAAATTGCTCACACATTGCTAGAATGAAATGCGCTTTTGTGTAGAATTTCTTTTTTACTTCAAACATGAGTGAATCTATGGAAGCTCGTCCTAGTACAGTGGATCAGACCCTAGTCACTTCCTTTGAAGAAAGTTAGATTCCTTCGGGCCAACAATGCTATTTGCTGTGCCATGCTTTAAAGTTTGGAGTTACTTTCAGTTACCAGTGGTACAGAACCGATGAAGTACAATCAAATTCTTAAAAACAATATTCGGAGGGCCGGTGAACATCAAATTCACTTCTCCTCTGTCACTCGGCTGAGGTGGTTGTACGACTCATTCGCTCCTCTGAGTCTTCTACACAACCTTACCTCCCACTCTATAGCCACAGCCTTACCATAAACACAAGGCAAAAAAAGTCAAATTCTTCCCCTTCTCCATCCACTGCCACAACCTAATA